>JAJPUD010002441.1:243546-262315 GCA_023553655.1 Myrmecobius fasciatus
GGAAGGAAGGAAGGAAGGAAGGAAGGAAGGAAGGAAGGAAGGAAGGAAGGAAGGAAGGAAGGAAGGAAGGAAGGAAGGAAGGAAGGAAGGAATATAAATGAACAAAGGAATGAAGGAAGGCGGGATGGAGGAAAAGAGGAATAGGTAGAGAGGAAGGAAGGAAGAATGAGGAAGGGAGGGGGAGGGAAAAGGGAACAATGAAGAAAGGGAGGCAGAGAGGAAAGAAAGAAATGAAGTAAGGAAGAACAGAAGGAACAAATGAACAAAGGAAGGAAGGAAGGAGGGAGGGATGGAGAGAAAGACAAAAGGAAAGAAGGAGGGAGGGAGAGAGGGAAGGAGGGAGAATTTTGATGCCAGAATGGGACCATGAGCAAGAGATCAACATAACCATAGAAACAATGGTCTGAAGTTCCACAGAAAATTCCTGAGCCAAAAGGTCCCTGTTTTATCTGAATACTTCCCTAACTGTTTTGTGAAGGGAACTGTCTTGTTTATATTATTAAAGAGAATTTACTGTCTCAGACAAGAACAAGCTGTAGCCTAGAAGAGAACAAGAGCTAGTTTTAAAGACAGCTGTCCTTTTCAGTAGAAAGCTGAGTCATCAGCAATTTGATAATCCTCTCTCATAAAATCCCTTCCCAATAAACCCTGTATCCCTCACCTGGCAGCATGGTGATGGACTCAGTTGCCCTGCCCCCCCCCCCATCACAGCATCATTACTTAGTCTGATTTAGAACTAAAGGACAAACTTTATTCCGAGCTCTGGTATAAAATAAATGACAGAAAAAAACTGGCAAGAACAGCAATATTTTGGAACTATACTCTTGGAGCTATCTGAGTATTCTCTCGGAAATCTAAATCCAGATGAGGGGATATATATGTGTATGTATGTATGTGTGTGTGTGTGTGTGTGTGTGTGTGTGTATGCAGTAAGCTCATGGGATAATAGATTAGGAGTTAGAAAGGACTTCATTCCATATCAGAGGTAACTGAGACCCACAGAGCCTGAGCTCACACTCTCCACATCAAGCACCCTTTCCACTTTACCAGGTTTCCTTCCATCATATACCATATTCCTAAGGTTGATATAAAAGGTCAAATATTCAAAGGTCAAACATTCAAATATCACAGGAGTTGTCTAGTCATTAAATCAATATTTTTAAAACAGATGTACATGTGATGTATTTTTAAAGGCAGCAACAGTCAGACCATAGAAAATTTCTTGGAAAGAGACAAATTGTCAGAGGAACAAAGGGGTAATGTCTACAGGCAGAGTCTACAAGGGAAGCTAATGTACCTGAAATTGCTCAATTTTACCCTAGAAAATTTTAGGAGCCAATTTTTAGATAATAGAAAGTGGTTCTAGGAAAAAAGAAATATAATTGTAATTAATATGATTTTTCCTCTGATCTGCAAGAATCCATATTTGGTTGCTGGTGAAAGAAAGATCACTTCATCCTTCCTGGTACTTACTCAAATGTCTTTCTACCTTCTGCTTTAGATACCTACTATTTCATAGGTAGAAGAAACTGTCTCCACAAATTGCAACTCAGCATTTTCTCTGCAACTTACAATTTTAGGGAGCTGACTAAAAAACTAAAAAGAAGTACTTACTCCAAGTCATACAATGTATATAGGCATATACATGCATGCATATGCACATGTATGTAAATATATATAAATACTTACATAAATTTAAAACTATACCAAGAATTTGAGAACACTTTGCATTTTTTCTCTTCACATGTATGTATGTATAGATACACACAAGGGTAATTAGGAAGTTCAGTGGATAGAGTTCTAAGCCTGGAGCCAAGAAGACTCAACTTCCTGAGTTTCAAACATATGATCCCAGACACTTATTAGCTATGTGACCCTGGGAAAGTCACTTAACCCTATTTGACTCAGTGTCCTCATCTATAAAATGAATTGGAGAAGGAAACGGCAAACTATTTCATTATTCTTGCCAAGGAAACCACAAATGGGATTATAAAGAGTTAGACGTGACTGAAAAATGACTAAACAACAAAATAAATATATAGACAGACATACACAAGAGTGTGTCCCATTTCAGCAGGGAAAACCTCTTTTTTTGTAACCTAAATTAACCAGCAAAATGTGGATCATCCCACAAATAGTCTACTCTGATACTCTACTTGATTTGGGGGATAACCCTGGATTCTTTAAGGTTATGTTCCTGGTACACCAACTTAGGCATTGTCTCTATGCTGGAAAGATTTAAAGTATGGGCTTAAAAGCAAATTCATTCCTTTGGTATGTTAATGCATGAAGTAGACCAGTACATCAAAGCTTTCTGTCCCTTATGACTTCCTTCCACTTATTTGCCAAGTCTTGTCAAATCTACCTTTATATCTCTCAAATATGCCCCCTTCCCTCCTCTGACTTTCCCAACACCCTGGTTTGGGTCTTCATCTACTCATACCTCTTTGTAAAATCCTACTGGTAGATTTCCCTGCTTCAAATCTCATCCACTCCAGTTTATCCTCCACTCAGCTGTCAAAGAGATTTTTTTTAAATTTATTTTTTTATTAAAGCTTTTTAATTGCAAAACACATGTATGGGTAATTCTTCAACAATGACCCTTACAAAGCTTTCTGTTACAAATCCCCCCCCCAGTCCTCACCCCCTTCTCTACATGGCAGGAAATCCACTACATGTTAATTATGTTAAAATATTTGTCCAAGACATCTTTGTAAAACACAAGTCTGACAATGTCACTTTTCCTCTACCTACTCAGTAGATTCCAATGGCTCCCCATGGATCAAGTACAAATGCCTCTGTTTGGGTTTTAGAGTCCTTCACAACTTAACCTCTTCCCACCTTTCCAGTTTACTTCCATTTTATTCTCCTAATGATCTAGCAATACTTTGCCAGGTTATGGTTGTTCAAATATTACACTCCTTTTCCTGACTGTTTTTGTACTGGTTTTCTTCCATGGCTGAAACACTCACCCTTTCTCTCTAATTCTCATATTCCATGACTTCCTTCAAGACCCATCTCAAATCTCAGTTTCTGAAAGAAACCTTTCCTAGTCCTCCAACCCATCCCCTACCAGTGCCATTCCTCTGAGATTACCTTCAATCCTATGTATTTAGTATATATGAACTTATTTGCAAGTTGAAGGTAGGGATAATAATCATTTCTTCCCCAATGCAACTTCCCCCATTGTAGCTTCAATATATCATGGATTAACATTAGAAAAACTAAATGAAAATTTGAGGGGAATTTTGTGAAAGTTGCAGATGACACATGAAAGCCAGCAGATGACACAGAAAAAGGTTAGAAACTCAGAAATGCATAAAATATATATATAATATTAACACAAGCCTAACACAATCAAAGCTTAGCATGGTTCATGGCACATAGTAAATCTTTTTTTTTTTGAAGCAATTGAGGTTAAGTGACTTGCCCAGGGTCACACAGCTAGGAAATGTTAAGTGTCTGAGGTCAAATTTGAACTCGGGTCCTCCTGACTCAGGACTGGTGCTCTATTCACTGCACCACCAAGCTGCCCTGTAAATAATTAATAAATGTTCATTGACTGACCTCAATCACCTGCATGCATAATATAATTGGATCAACCTGGCTGTACTTCTTACTGTTCCTCACACATTGCCTTCCATCTCTCATTTCCCCCATTCCCAGAACATTCTTTTTCCTTAACTCTGCCCTTGAGAGTCTTTAACTGCCTTCAAGGCTCAGCTCCAGTGTTACTTTTTACATGAAGCTTTTCCTATAACCAACCCGCTCCTGGGCTCTTCTTTTCTTCTCACTAAGTGGCCCTTGTCATATACTTGAATTTACATGTTTTTATGTTGCCTCCTCCAAATAAAATCTAAGCTCCTTAAGGGCAGGAGTTATTTTACTTTTTACTGTATCTTCATGATTTAACATAGATCTTAGAATATAATAAATGCTTTAAAATATTTCAGATGATTTGACTGAAAAGAAAAAGATAACTAGAGGTTTACTACTTTATGGGAAGAAATTTTCCTTGCTCCATCTGTTTGAGGAAGACAACATGACTGCATATTATAGTAGGAAAAGCACTAGCTTTAGAATCAGGAGACAGAGGTTCAAATCCTGGCTTCTCCCCTACTATCTATGAGACTTTGAATAAATCACTTTATTTTTCTAGAGCTCAATTTCCTTCTTTGTAAAATGAGGACTACATTTTTTAAATTTGTGGCCTCATGACCATGGCTATAATGGAATCAGAGCTACAATTCTCCAGGGCTTTCTAGTCATTCTTTGAGAAACATATGCTTACGCTTTCAAAAGAATCCCACCACTTTGCCCACCTTCCCTTATGAACAGCAGTAAAAATTTTAAACATCATTTACCCTAAATATCTCTGCATATCCAGTGGAGACACTCTCTAATTATAAGCTTCCAAGAAAATAGCCTACAACTTTCTCCATGGTAAGTTGCTTTAGCAGGAGCTCTTATTTCCATGGGAACAACAGCTGCAAAGCAAAAACTGATATGCTATATTTGTTCCTCTGGGTTGTTCTGCAATGGTAAATACATTTTAAGAATATGGATAGTATTTCCAGAACAACTGATATCTTTAACATTGAACAATTCAAAAGTCCTCCCAAACATTGTTCCATTATTTCAGAAATCGTGCTGCACTAGCTCTGTACTGGGTCAGGACGGCCAATTGTTAAATTTTCTGGGTGAGCATGTAAATCTCAAAAACTGGCAGTGCTACAAATCAGGGCTTCAGTTATAGTTTCAATGATTGTCTAGACTTAAGGAAATGATGAAAAAAATGTCATATAATGTGGATTAAACAATAATATGTCATGCATACAATTTTCCCCCAAAATTGGTTGTTAAATACTTCCCAGTATACTTCTGCTTGTCACTGGAGTAGGAGGAGAAGGGGAGGATTGGGTGAGTGATAGAGGTTGGAGTTCAGGGGAGGGGAGGAAGAATCAGTCTTATATTTACTTTCTTTTTTGCATGTAGCTAATAAGGGCAATTAGGTGGCAGAGTAGAGTCAGGAAGACTCACCTTCTGGCCTCAGACACGTCCTACTTGTGAGACCCTGGACAAGTCACTTAACCCTATTCGTCTCATTTTCTCATCCATAAAATAAGTTGGAGAAGGAAATGGCTGACTACTCCAGTATCTTTGCCAAGAAAACCTCAAATGGAGTTGTGAAGAGTCAAGCATGACTGAATAACAATAAATAACATCAGCATATAGATATAGATATAGTTTTGTTAGTTATAGTTATTAAATGACATGATTGTCTAAATACTGTTTTTAAATACTAGACACTATGGCCTGAGGGAGAAGCACAAATCCAAGCATTTTTGAGGTTTGTAAGAGTTATTTGTTTATTTTCTTTAGAAAAAAGTACTTTCCAAATAATTATTCTAAAAAGATAATGAAAATATCTATACCCTTTAACCCAGAGATCCCATTATGTTCCATTAGCATGATACAATGGCTCTAGAACTGGCCTCAGTTCAAATCCTGCTTCTGACAAATAATGGCTGTTACTCTACTCTTGGTAGACAGTCTTAAGTGACTTTACCACTTAAAAAGCTGATATTATATTGCAGGTACAATAAATTTTCTCTTCCTCCACTACAGAACTGCAAGCAGCCAGCCCAAACCCTTTATCCTCTTTTTTGGAGATCATTCAAGAAGTAGCCCTTGTATAATTTGAATAACCCATCCCAGCTGCTCCAGTGGAAAATAGAATGAAAGAGAAAAGCAGAAAAAGAGTGGAGGTATTCCTCCAAACTATGTCTCATGCTGACTTGAGTGAGAGATGCACCTATTGACAGTAACACTATTTCATACAGAGCCAAAAAGAAGAGTGAGAATTTGATATTTTCCTTCTAGAAAGAGCTCAGCAAAAAGACAATATGGAGAGCTGCCTCACTAGGACATTCCCTGTACTAATTCAATCACTGGTCTGATTTCTATCCTTAATCCCTATTCTCTTCTGTTCGAAGATAGAAACAAAGTCCCATCTACATCAAAATATTTATGGCAGCATTTTTATAATAGCAAGATTGGAAACAAAGTAGGTGCCCATCACTTTCCACAAGGAGAATGGTTTAATAAATTGTGGTACATTGATATAATGGAATATTATCACACCATAAGAAATTATGAACATGAAGAATTCAGAAAAGCATGGGAAAATTTGTATGAACTGATACAGAATAAAATAACAGAACTTGAACACCATGTACAGAGTGACTACAATGTAAATGGAAAAACATAGAGAATAAAATTAAACATTATATAATAATAATGACCAAGATTGGCCCTGAAGAAGAGTCAGTCAGTTGTGATTATTCAAAAGAAGGTAAAAGCAGTATCTGATCTCAAGGAGTTCACAGTCTAATGAGAGGAGAAGATAGAAGAAAAAAAATTTCTTAATTCACCCCTCTCTCTTCTTTGAAGAACTTGAGGTTTATGGCATGAAATGTTGCATAAAGTTGTAGACCCAGTTAATCATTTCTTTCAATCTCTCTTTTTATTTATTATAAAGTATAGCTTACTAAGTAGGGCAGGGGCAAGAGATCTGATCAGAAATGTATATGATATAAAAACCCAAGATAAAACATAAAGTTTTAAGAATAAATTTTAACTTCAAAAACAGAAGGGGATGTTTGTGATATTTGTGTTTGAGGGCCTCTTGAATATAAATTCACTCACTTCCTAATGAATATCTATATTTAGAAAGAAAGGCATTTCAGAAGGCAAAGTCAAATACCACAACAAAACCAGGATTTGGGGGAAATAGAGACTGGAGTTTTAAAATTAAATCTACTTAGTTACATAAATATGTGTGTAGCTAGATGTTCCCTAGCTAATTTGGAACATTTTCTAAAATGAAATCTCCAGCTCCATTTAATTAGCTTTCCATGTTTATTCAGTTTTATTTTGTCTATCATAGCCATAAATTACCTCTTCTTTAGTTCTTAAGTAATAGCATAGCAAAGAGTTAATATTTTAAGTGTTTATTTCAAGTTGTGAAAATACCAGCATAAAAACTATTTTCATGCTTCCAGACTTTCTCTGAACCTTAACCTCCTATTTTACAAAGATAATGTTCAAATTCATATGTAGAAAATCAATGCTCAGATCAGTGTTTTTTAATAACTTTAATATACTTTCATGAATCAGTTTTAAACAAATCAGTCAAATCAGTTCCCTCAGAGAAGCTCCTTTTAGTATTTTGACAGACTTCCCCCACATTCCCCCATGCCACAAAGGCCCCAGAGCTCTTTAGGTATCTATAGATCAGTGTGGCATAATGGAGAAAGTCATGAACATAAAAGGAGGAAGTCTTGAGTATTATCCTACCCTCTGACCCTACTTACTAGGTGGCCACAGGCTAATCATTCAGTAACTGTTAGTTTCAGTTTCCTCATTTGGAAAGTGGAGATAACAGTGGCTTGCAGTACTTAACTCACAGAGCTATTGTGAGGTTCAAATGAGATAGTGCATGTTAAAACATTCTGAAAAATTTGACATTTTCCCTCTGAAATTGCCTTCAGTGGTATGTAGGTGTCCTATCTAGTGTATATTTTTGCATGCATATGTATGTATGTGTATATGTGTATGCTATCAGGTGTGTGCAAATACATAATTTTACACATATGTGTGTGTGTGTGTAAATATAATGCACAAATGTTTAACCTATATCAGATTACTTGCTGTCTAGGGAAGATGGGAAGTGGGGAAGGAGGGAGAAAAATTTGGAACACAAGGTTTTATAAGAGTCAATGTTGAAAACTATCTTTGCATGTATTTTGAAAAATAAAAAGCTATTATTATTTTAAAGAATTCATGTAAATAAATTTTCTCTTCATAAAATATAGTGCATATAAGAAGATGTTTGTTTATTGTTTATAGCATTAGAATATAATTTCCTTAAGAGCAAGGACATTCTTTTTTTGCTTTTCTTTGTATCCCCAGCACTTAACACAGTACCCAACTGTTAGTAACCACTTAATAAAGCTTATTGACTGACTCACTGACTTTTATCTCTGAGTACCTGTCATAAACAGAATTCCAGTATCCCTAAATTTAAATATAATAGGTATCAACCAACACAAGAAAACATTATAAAATTCATCCAAGGCACTCTCAGGATCTCAGGATGCCTAGTTGCCAATCATTCTTTACTTTTGCCCCTTTGTGAATGGTGGCAATTTCCATAGACGTGTGTCTTTGAGAGAGTATATCTACTCACCAATTATTCAATCTATTAGTCATCCCCATGTCATCCCTTCAAGCTGTGCCTCCTGGAATCTCATTTAGCAAGTTTCTTATTTTTGCTAGATGTTATGCCTTGGATCAGAAAGACCTAAGTTTAAAGTCAGCCTCAAATTCTTACTAGCTATATAACCTTGGACAAGTCTGTCTGCCTCAGTTTCCTCAACTGCAAAATTGGAGAAATTATTGTATCTGCCTCACACAGAGAATCAAATGAAATCACATATGCTTTGCAAACCTTAAAACACTGCAAATTCTAGCTATATTCTCATCATCCATCATTGTTATTGTCAAAAATTTAAACACAATGATGAAATGAATGTCAGCATGTCAATATCAAAGCATTAACCATACACATGGGATAGCTGTGACTTTAATTCCACAATGAGGAATCAGTTTTTCCCTATTAGCATCCCAGTTATATGACAACTAGGTGGTACAATGGAGTGCTGACCCTGGAGTCAGGAGGTCCTGAGTTCAAATTAAACTGTGACTCTGGATAAATCATTTAATTTTGTTTGCCTCAGTTTCTTTGCCAAGAAAACTTCAAATGGTGGCATGAAAAGTTGGATACAATTGAAATGACTGAACAACAATAACAAATCCTAGTTGCAGTAAAACTAGTGATGGATTCATGCTGTGGGCACAGAACTGGTCCAAAAAGTACTCTAGAAAATAAGGGGAGGGGATCTTTCCCAAAGGAACAAAGATGGCAGTAGGGCATGTGCCTATATTTCAGGGCTCAATGTTCCCAAGATTCTGAAGGTTTGCTGGACCCATCAGCCTTTGCAGTACCAGCAATAAAATGGGAGGACAGAAAAATGCTTTTAGTGACTGCATTTGTAGTTGCAGAGGTCCCCATCTTGTGTCAGCAGCCACACTACATTTGATCTTCTAAAACTCCTACCCTCTGGTTACCATCCTTCCAGGCCCTCATCATCTTGGAACATAAACCTGGCAAAGAAAACTAGAATTGAAGTTATAATGCTTTCAAAACTTCATATGTCAACTTTGAACTTATAGAAGTAAGGATTATTAAGAGGTATCACTCAAGGTGGGCCCTCCTTTTAGTGATGCAGGCTACCACTTATCCATGCTTTCCCATCATTTGTTTGTTTGTTTGTTTGTTTGTTTTTTACCATTACCAATGTCTTTCTATGAATTTCTATAAATTCTCAACATATAAAGTGTTTAATGAACCTTAACATGCCCCAAATCTTAAAGACCCTTCTTATGATAACTAACATTTATATAGTGCTTTAAGATTTATTAAAAAAAAAAAAACACTTAAAAAGGTCTCATTTGATCCTCACAACAACCTGGGAAGCCAAGTTCTATTATTATCTCCATTTTCTGCAGATAAATAAACTAAGGTACAGAGAGGTTAAGTGACTTGTTTGGAGTTATAGTAAGTGTCTGAGGCTGGATTTGAACTCAAGACTTTAAGATTTCAGGTGAAACACTATCCTCACTCTCTAGAGCTCCTCCTAGCTGCCTATTGACATGGGCTATCTCTTTTCTTGTCAAATGAGCAACCCACTCTCTTTTCCAGTCATTAATATTTCTGAGGATACACCACTTCTGATGATTTCCTATACACCACATCTGATGATGGATTCTAACCTATTCGTACCCAATGCACACCTTTTTATTGATATTTATGTAAAACACAAATATTTATTACAGATCTACTATGCACCAAGTATTGTGCTAGTATTGTGCTAGTCACTAGGGGATACATTTGTGGAAAAAATGAAGCAATTCCTACTCACAATGAATTTACATTCTAACAGGGGAACCAAGTACATGTAAAGTATATATATATATATATATATATATATGTATATATATATATAGAAAGGCATTAAATACAAATTATACAATGTAGTTTGAGAGGAAGAGCACTGTAGTTAGGAGGATCAGGAAATGATTTGTATATTAATATGGTGTCTGACTTGCATTTTAAAGAGAGGTAATTTATCAAGAGTAGACCAGGAGGGAATAATGTCAAGTATGATGGATGGCCAGACCAAACGTTATGTAGATAGGAGATTTCTCTGTGTGAGAAATAGAAAAGATATGTTTGACTGGATCACATGGTATAAGAGGAATAATGATAGCCAACAAGGCTGGAAAGATGGGTTGGTTCCAGGTTGTAAAGGGATTTAAAAACTCAAGAGAGGAATTTATATTCTATCCAGAAGACACCAGAGTGACCTGAGCAAAGGCGTCATAATCAAATGATGGTCAAATGATCAAATATGGTCAAATTTGAACTTAAGGAAAAATATTTTGGCAGAAGTTTGGAGACTGGGGTATTTCATGATGTGAAGCCATTCAGCTTCATGAGAAAAATATTGCTTAAAACACAATCCTTGGCTTCAGGGAGACACTTGGGTCATTAAAACACCATGCAATTTCACAATGGCCATGTAACTCCCTCTAGCTAGCCAAATGAAGTTACAGAATCACTGATTTATAGCTCAAACAGCCCTGAAAGGTTTTCTAGTCCGACCTCCTTGTTTTATTGACATTTAAGGACTCATCCAAGGTCACACAAATGGCAGAGCCAAGGTCCTTTAACAATACTTTCTCCCTAACACAGAAGAAAAAAAGGGAAGCAGGTTAATTCAGCTCTACTGAATATTTTAAAACTGGCTTTCCAACAGAATCTCTCTAGAATAATCACAATGGCTATATATGTTAATGGTGTCAGAAAGAGCTACATGAGTGATTGTATGTAGGTGGGTGTGCATATACATTTGCCCTTTGAAGAACATTTTTGTTCTGCTGCTACAGAAACATGACTTTGACAGTGCTTTGGAATAACAAATTCTATCCTGAGAAACAGGGGACATGACCAACAATCTGGGGGATTAGTCATTTTTGAATCCTCTCAGAATTATAGCAGTATTCTCCCTTCTTCCCAAAAGAGTTATTCTCTATATGCAGAATTATTGTAGTTGAATCCACCGGAGAAAACAGAAACCTTGACAAGGGAAATTCCTTCCTGGGTGCTCTTCGCCCATCAGCTCCCAGGTGCCAAGGGCAACAAATTTGCAAGCTTATGTCTGGTCTGGATTCACATTGCTACAGTAACTCTGCCAGAACACTCCCCAACCCTGACTGCTTCACAAGAAACTTCCAGTGCTGATTCTGCCAAGCCACATGAGGGAAAGGAGGAAAGCAGAAGGATTTGGGTGGCTTGCCAGCACAGGCGACCTCATTGGATCTAAAGGAAAGAGCCATATTGGGCTATTCCTGTAACCCCATGGGATTACTCAAGGCAGGGATCCAAGCCATCATAACCTATACCTTCCCAATACAAGGAGATTGAGGGAGACTTGCAGCCCAGTCTTGGGGGAGTCTGCTTACCAGAAAAATGAACAATTGACAAATACAGTAAAGGAACTAAAACACCAAAGATGTCAAGAAAAAAATTTTAATCACAATTCACAAGCAGATAAATATCAACAGAGAATCTTAAAGAAGGGAAGATAAGCAAAAACTCAAAAAATTAAAATGTTATAATATAAAGAAAAGTTAAACTATAGTTTTAGATAAAATACATAATCCTATTTCACCCCAGGAAGAAGCTAGATAACACAGGGAATAGACTGCCAGACCTGGAGTCAGAAGACTTCTCTTCCAGAGTTCAAATCTGGCTTTAGACATTTGTTAGCAGTGTGATCCTGGGCAAGTCACTTAACCCTGTTTGCCTCAATTTCCTCACCTACAAAATGGGTTGGAGAAGGAAATGGCAAAACTCTCTAATATCTTTGCCAAGAAAACCCCAAATGGGGTCAAGAAGAGCCAGTTGAAAACAACTGAACAAAAGCAGTACTACTCCCCAAAGACCCTGGAAAATATGCATCTCCAGAATATTCTCCTGCACAAAAAAAAAATAAAATAAAATTCATGCCAAAGGAAATTAAGAATGAAATATGTACTAGACATTAGAGCTCACAGTACAAAAAAAAATATTATATGTATATTATATTATATAAATATATTAATATTTGCATATAATATATTATGGAGAATCACACTACATAAAGAAGAGAACAGATTCCAAACACAAAAAATGGTAGAATAGAAAAAATTAGGAAGAAGCAAAAAGCATCTTCAATCTCAATCTTTCTCTCCTTTCTCTGTCTCTCTGCCTCTGTCTCTCTCTTTCTCTCTCATTGTACATATCTAATCACTTACTAAAACCTGTTGTTTCTACCTCCACAAAAACCTTTCACTTTCTACCTCTTCTTCTACTCAGGTGTTAATCACCTTCCAGACAATAAACATTTATTACATGCCTACTGTGTGCCATGGATTGTTTAACACTAGAAATACAAAAAAAAAAGTTAAAATGTCTATGCCCTCAAAGATCTCACAATTTTATTGAGCAAGAAAAGGTGTGAAAAGAAACAAAAATCTGAGTTGAGGGAAGAAGAAAAAGTACCTGGTATATAGGCATGATGAAGTCTTGCAGTCAAATGGGTTATTCTGAGATGGCTACTCTGAAGTTCTTTCATAAATAAAAATATGGGAGAAGATCCCTATGACCTCCCTCTTCATTTAGAGGGAGGAAGAGCTTATTGAGGACAAAGCTAATGTGATCTTGCAGGAAGATGAGTTTCTGGAAAAAATGATGAAGTCCAGGGTAGTGGTCAATATTACCAAGTTAACATGACCTACCACAACTATCTCCTTTTTGGTCTCCCTGCTCAAGTCTCTCCTTATTCTGTTCCCTCCTCTACACAGTTATCAAAGTGACTTTTCTACTCAATAAACCAGTGGTTTGCTATTGTCTAGAAGATACATACTCTTCTGCTTGGTTTTTAATATCTTTATAATCTGGTCTCAATCTTTCTTTCCAGCTTTGTTATATATTATTCTTATTACTTTATGGTCCAGCCAAATGGCCTTCTTTCTTTTTCCAAGACATAAAACTATCTCCCACCTCTTTGCATCTGCACTAGCTGTCCTTCATGCCTGGGAAACACTCTTCTCTCATCTTTGTTTCATAGAATCCCTCTCTTTCTTCAAGATGTAGCTCAAGCTTCACCTTCTTTAGGAAATCTTTCCTAGTCTTCCCATTCCCAACTGCTCCTCCTTCTTAAGGCCCTCCTTCTTAAATTACCCTACCTTGAACTCTCTTGAGTTGATTTTATATTTATTTATATTTGAATATAAAATTAATAATTATTTCTTTTCTTTTTTGTCTTGTATTACCAGTACCTAGGACAGTGCCCAGCACATGAGACACAGAATAAATACTTGTCAACTGGCAAAATATAATTTTAAAAAACTGACAAGAACTTCTAAATTCCTGCAAATAAAACATCAATAGATAGATTTCACAGATTGCTGACAAGAAGGAAGGGAAGATGTTTCTTTCCTTAGTGATAACAGCTTGCTGTATATTTCATATTTTGGTCAACAGATAGAACAAGAATATAGATAAAAATTTGATTTACCCACTTGTTTCCTAAATAGCTAATAATAACTACCATTTATTTAGTACTGAAAGGTTTGTAAAATATTTTACAAATAATTTTACATTTTATTCTCACAAGCACCATGGGAGAGAAATGCTATTATTCCTACTTTACAATTCAGAAAAATGAGGCAATCGGAAGTGAAATGATTTGCCCAAAACCACACATTTAGTAAGTGTCTAAGGATGGATTTGAACTGAGGTGTTTCTGACTCTAAGCCCAGTATTCTTTCCATTTAGCTGTCTAGCCACTTTCAGAAGCATTATTTCTACCCAATAGAACATTTTGGGCTGGATATGCTAACCAAAGAACTATTAACACTTCCATGTGTCAGTCCTTTTACCTTCATAATGAAGCTAAGTGATTATTGAAATGATAAGCAGCATGACATACTAGCTAGAGCTGCCCTTGGTATAAGTAAGATCTAAGTTCAAATTCTGCCTCTGAAACCACTTGACTATTGACTTTAGTTCACAGGACCATGGAAGGTACTTAAGCAGGCATCCAACATAATTTTACACAGGAAAAAAGCTGAGTATCAGAGATATAAAGTCAATGCCCAAGGTCATACAGGAAGGAAGCTGCAGAGCCATATGCAAACCCAACTTCTCTGATTACCAATAAAAATGCTCTTTACACTGTACCATACTGCCTCTTGAAACCACCTAGATCTTCCTTTGAGATTTCTTATTTTAACTCGTTAAAATAAAAGAAGTGGAAAGAATGGCACCATTTTTTAGTAAAAAACTGAACTAACCTGTGTATTTTTAGGTCTGATTTTCTCTAAGACTGGATCCCATGGGCACTGTGACATTCCAATTACCAGTCATGGGCACAGGGCTGCCAGTTCACCTTTAATGAATAGCATGCATGATTCAACCGCTCCCTCATATTTGCTATGAAAATAAGATTAAACAACTAATCCTCTTTCACAAGCTGTTACACACTGGAAATGCTTAATTCTCCCCAAAACCAGAGTAGGATTTCTGTCCCTGTTATTTCATCTACTCTCAGCAGTGTGGGATTTTCTTTTCTCTGCTTTGCATTTTTATTAGTTCCATGATACTTTATGCAAGTACGGGTTTTCCAATACTTGTCATGAATTTGTTGCTCATATACTTTCAGTAATATAGTTCAGTACTTGAGATTTGGCATGTAAATGAAGAGATTAAGGCAAGAATTCAGAGATCACCTTCTCTTTTCATCTATAATTGCTCAGTTGTGATTTTGATGAAGAAGGGATATATAGTGGTATACTGTGACCTCACTAACCAGTTTAACCAGTTTCCAACTAAAACAAATCCTTGGGTTATTTGGATCAGCTCATATATTTGCTGGTATTTGCTGGGGAAAAACTATATTCATTTAAATATTTCCTTCAAAGATTTGGTCATTAGCAAAGAAACTACCAATGTGCTAATTTTCAGCAGGTAGATCAAGCTTCAATCCAAGAATTCTGTGGTTTTGAAGTGACAAGAGAGTAGAAGTTGGAAGTTCCATAAGTCCATTATCATAAAAGTCAAAATAAATAGTGATGAAGGTCAAAATTAGGATAATGGTCATGTAAATGGAGAGGAGAGGGTGAATGTGAAAGATGTTATTTAGAATTGACAACTGGTTGGTTATAAGATTAAGGGAGAAGAAAAAAGAGAGAGAATCAAAAATGATTTCTAATATTATAAATCTGATTAACTGAAAAGATACTGTCTCAATAGAAATAGAAAAGCTGGAGGAGGAAGGATAACAAGTCAGATTTTGGACCTGTTGAGTTTGAGAAGTCTATAGGACATCCAGGCAGAGATGTTCAAAAGGTAGTTGGTGATCTGGGACTGGAATTCAGAAAACAGAGTAGGCCAAATATGTAGATTTGGAAAATAATTTAACCAACAGAAGTTGATGTTAAACAAAGGAAAAAGATGTAGAGAGAGAAGAGAAAAGCATTTAAAGGCAGAGACTTAGGTAAAAGAAATCCAAGTGATGAAATAGAAAGTCTCTTCATGTAAAAGGAAGTGAGAAAGTGATATCAAGCAATTAAAAGAAGAATAAAGAGAGAAAAAAAATCACCAAACCTGAGGGAGAAAAGTATTCAGAAAGAGGAAGAAACTAACTACAAGCAAAAGTCAAAAAAGAATATGAACTGGCAAGAAAGAAAAAAGACCACTGGATTTAGCAGCTTTGGGACTGAAGTAGGATATAAGATTGGAAAGATTTAAATATTGTTTCCATCAAGTTGTGCGTTTGGAACCCAAGTTGCAAAGGTTAAAAATAAATTGGGAGGTAGTTGGAATCTCAAAGGCTAAGGCAGAGGTGATGTTATAGTTGTAGTCTGATCTTTTCTGTGGTGTATTCCAATTGAAAAGTGAATTGGCCATGATGTTTCTGCAGTATTACCTTAACAAGAAAGAGAACTAGGTCTACACCCTAAAGAAAACAGTCCCTGCAGGATGACAGACTTGTTCAGCTCACCCAGCCAGATTCTCCCCAGATGAGAAGGACTAAAGACACAGTATTACTATGAACAAGAGATTCAGGGTTCTCCTTATCCAACAAGCATGACTGGTTCTCTGAGTAACCCCTCTCCCCACCCAAGCAATAGCAACTACCAAGGACTCTTGGTTGAAGAACCTTTTCCTACCTCTCAGAGATCTCATTCAGAAAGATCTCAAATCTCTGACTCAGCCCATTCTAACAACTTTGAAATTACTCCTTTTGTACATTTGCTTCTTAGAATATAGTTCAATTTGTCTGTGTTCTTCTCTGTACTTGATAGCAATCAACCTAAAATGAAAAACCTAAAGTTGCCACATCTTTACAATTAATGCCATGGGCTATTAAAGCTACATTATTTTTTTTAAAAAAAGTAAACTGGGAAGTGAGATAATTGAGTCAATAAATATAAACAGATTTTTCATTGCTATTGATTCTGGTAGGAGTATTTTTGGTTTGCTTTCCATGCCTTTTTTCTTCTATAACATAGTATATATATATTTTTAAATAATTGAGGAGGCAGAGCCAAAATGGAGTAAAGGCAGAAATTTGCCCAATCTTTCCATCAAACTGCTCCAAATTTCTTTAAATAATGACTCTAAACAAATTTTAGAGCATCAGAACACCCAAAAAGACAGAATAGAACATTTTCCAGCCAAGGACAGCTTAGAAGGTCAGTAGAAAAGATCTGTGATACCAGAGTGGGAGTCCAGTGTGCAGTTTCAGTGCAGGCCATGCCATCACAACCCTAGTCTCATGCTAGTAAAGCAGGAATGGGTCTAGGGAACTACAAATCAGTGGCAGTATTGATAAGACCTCTCAGCCCAGAAACACTGAAGAGGACTTGGAAGTCAGCAGAAAAGATCTGTGGCAACAGAATGGGAGTCAAGCACATAATCCCAGCCCAGATCATGCCAGCACATACTGGGATCCAGTCCTGACCCAAGAACCAATGCGAGGACTCTGTTGCTTTAACACACTAGAACTTACAGTTACAGTGGGACAGGGAAACTCCTAACAATTCCAGGGCAAAAAAAAGAGGATTTGTGGTCAGGTTCCTAGAAGGATCTTTGAAAACAGGACACAAAATTCCTAAAACTTGGGACAACAAAAAAAAGTTGTTACTATGGTGACAAGGAAGATCTAAACCCATACCCAGAAGATAATAAAGGCAAAGCTTCTACGTCCAAAGACTCCAAGAAAAATAAGAATTGGGTTCAGGCTATGGAAGAACTCAAAAGGCATTTTGAAAATCAAGTAAGAGAAATAGAGGAAAATTAGGAAAAGAATTGAGAGTGCAAAAGGAAATACAAAAAGCAAATGAGAAGAATTCCTTAAAAAGTAAAATTGAGGGGCAGCTAGGTGGCGCAGTGGATAGAGCACCAGCCCTGAAGTCAGGGGGACCTGAGTTCAAATCTGGTCTCAGACACGTAACAGCTGTGTGACCCTGGGCAAGTCACTTAACCCCAATTGCCTCAGCAAAAAGAAAAAAAAAAGAAAAAAGAAAAAGTAAAATTGACCAAATGGGAAAGGAGGTACAAAAGCTCACTGAGGAAAATAATTCCTTAAAAATTAGAATTGAGCAAATGGAAGCTAATAATTTTAAAAGAAATCAAGATACAATAAAGCAAAACCAAAAAAATGAAAAAAATAGAAAAAAAGTGTGAAATATCTCATTGGAAAAACAACTGACCTGAAAAATAGATCCAGAAGAGATCATTTAAAAATGATTGGTCTATTTAAAAATCATGATCAAAAAAAGAGCTTGGACATCATTTTTCAAAAAATTATTGAGGAAAACTGTCTTAATATTTTAGAACCAGATGGTAAAATAGAAAATGAATCCACACAATCACCTCCTGAAAGAGATCCTAAAATAAAATCTGCCAGAAATTTTATAGCCAAATTCCAAACTTCCACATCAAGGAGAAAATATTGCAAGTATACATAAAGAAATAATTCAAGTATTGTGGAGGCACAGTCAGAAAAACACAAAATTTAGCAGCTTCTACATTAAAGTTCCCAAAGACTAGGAATGTGACATTCCAGAGAGCAATGGACCTAGGATTACAAACAAGAATCGCTGATTTGGCAAAACTGAGTATAATCCTTCAGAATAGCAGCTCTCTTCTCAGGACAAAAAAAAAATTGGAAATTGAGGAAATGGCTATCAATTGGGGAATGCCTGAAAAAAAATTGTAGTATTTGATTATGATGAAATGTTATTGTTCTATGGTAAATGATGAGCAGGATGCTTTTAGAAAAAAACCCTGGAAATTTCTCTATGAACTCAAGCAAAGTGAGATGTACTATCTAAAAAATAATAGCAATGTTCTAGAATGATTAATTATAAATGACTTTGATATTCTTAATAATACCATCATCCATGACTACTCTGAAGTACATATGAAAAATCGTATCCATATCCAGAGAAAAAAACCAATTGTGTTTAAATACAGAATGAAGCATTCTCTCTCTCTCTCTCTCTCTCTCTCTCTCTCTCTCTCTCTCTC
>JAJPUD010002441.1:273054-311188 GCA_023553655.1 Myrmecobius fasciatus
GAGAGAGAGAGAGAGAGAGAGAGAGAGAGAGAGAGAGAGAGAGAGAGAGCGAGCAAACTAGGCCATCTTTAGTATCAATTCTTACCTAACCTTTAATTATTGAATGGGTGTTGTCTCAGACAAACTGAGATCTGCGAAAGACCTTAGCTTAAAAGGCCATGGTACCCCACTGCATCCAGGGCCACTTTCAATCATCCTGACCTGCCTTAGCACTGGACCAAGATGATTCTGGAGGAGAAAGTGAGACTGAAGACTTTGCAAAGCCCTCCCTCACTTAAATCCAATTCACTTGACATCAATGCATCTCCCTCCTGATGTTTTCAGTCCTTTTTGAGAACAACCCACACCAAAGAATAGAAACTGGACCTATGATTTCATTGACACAGGGAACTCCCGAGTAAAGAAATTCCCTCTATCTAGCTGCTGTTTAGCACCTCTCTGTATAATGGCTATGAGACTGGTCAATGAGGGTCCAGTTTTAAAAGCATTCCCAGATTCCCCCCTTGCAGGGGAGCACGTGCAAATCCTTCATTGGTTCCAGTTGAGCATTTGGAGCTTTAGAGCATCAGTTTCTGGTGGTGAGGGACTGAGACTCTGGTAGTGTTTGGGGACAAAGAATCTCCTAACTGACTGAGGAGCCTCAAGATAGGGTGAGCCACAAAAAGTTATCAAACGGTGCATACCCTTTGACCCAGCAGTGTTTCTATTGGGCTTATTTCCCAGAGATCTTAGAGGAGGGAAAGGGACCCACATGTGCAAGAATGTTTGTGGCAGCCCTTTTTGTAGTGGCAAGAAACTGGAAACTGAATGGATGCCTTTCAATTGGAGAGTGGCTGAATAAATTATGGTATATGAATGTTATGGAATATTATTGCTCTGTAAGAAACGACCAGCAGGACGATTTCAGAGAGACTTGCATGAACTGATGCTGAGTGAAACGAGCAGAACCAGGAGAACATTATACAGGGCAACAAGACTATATGATGATCAATTCTGATGTGATTCTAACCAGTTCCAATTGTTCAGTGAAGAAAGCTATATACACCCAGGGAGAGGCCTGTGGGAACTGAGTGTGGACCATAACATAGCATTTTAACACTTTCTGTGAATATTTGCTTGCATTTTGTTTTCCTTCTCAGGTTGTTTTTTTTCCTTTTTCTAGATACGATTTTTCTTGTGCAGCAAGATAACTGTGTAGATATGTATACATATATTGGATCTATCATAAATTTTAACATATTTAACATGTATTAGATTACCTGCCATCTAGGGGAGGGGGTGGGGGGAAGGAGAGAAAAGTTTGGAACAGAAGGCTTTGCAAAGGTCAGTATAGAAAAATTACTCATAGATTCTGTAAATAAAAAGCTTTAATAAACAAAAAAAAGGGAAAAGAAAAAAGAAAAGAAAGGTTGAGCCAGACCCACTTGTGCATAGAAAAGGCTCCATCAGCCATCCTGCCTACTATACAATAGTGGGTGCAGACTATTCTACCCACTATGCCAAATGGAAGGGGGAAGACTAAACTACCTACTACACCAAATGTAAGGAGTGGGGGATAAACTATTACACTCACTATGCTAAATGTAAGAGGGGCAGATCTTTTCTGCTCTGATTATACCATTTGTCATATGGCATACCCTTTGAGAAAAAACTGAGATGCCAAAGAAAGAGGGGCTCATACCAGCTTGGTTATTCATAGGTTTTTTATATTAATTAGGCTGTTTAAGTGAGTTTAATCACAAGAGGCCAGTCATCCTGGATGGCAGCAGGACAAAGTATCATCTTAGATCATCACACCAACCCAAGCCACATCAAATATTATAAAACAGAACAAAGGAGATAGAGTGTCAGGGATGGCCCAGAGTCATGGGATAATTTTCCCGTGGGAGAGTTTGGGTTTCTTTTGCTGTTTATATTTACTCAGCCATTTTACATTTTTCTGTGGAGTAACAAAGTCATGTCCCTGGGCTCATTCTTAGCTACCTACAATCCTCTCATTTTTGGCAATCTGGGGGGAAAGTAGGTAGCTGGTCACTCCTGTCAGCTATGTGATGGTGCTTCCATTTCACATTTATTCCCTCTGAGCTTACTTGAATGAGTAGTCAGAGATGAGAATATGCCCAAGGGATCAGTAAGATCCCAAAGTCCATCAAAGGGGTCTCACCAATGCCAGAGTTAGTGGCAGAATCCACCAGAGTAACCATGGCCAACAATAGGGAAAGTACCTGCAAATGGAGGTAGAAACACAATAATTCCCACCAAAGGACTGTTTCGGGCTCTTGACCCCTTTTGACAGAGAAATACTGACTATGAGCTCAAATTAAGTTTGAATCTTGCTTCTGATAAATACTGTATGCTTCACAATGCATTTGGTAACTCTCTAAAATCATAAATTATAGATTTACTGACATTCACCCAACTTGCATTGCACTGACAAGTCAAGTTCTCAAAGGGAAAATAGTATTAATCCCCTCCAGTGATTCTAATACTGTCAAATACTGTCACAAATGCTCATCCTATGTGTCCCCCTTAATAACAATCAGCCAACTGAACTCTATTAGCTTCTAGATGTTAAATGATTTGCCCAGGGTCATACAGTTAACATTATGTATCGGTGGAGGCATTTGATCACAAACTTTCCTGGCTTTAAGGCTAGTTAGCTTCCTAGCCACAATCCCATACTGCCTCCCTGTCACATTTAAAAAAGGATTCTTGTATTGTAATACCAGAGAAACTGAGGTAGACAGAGATGGGGTTTTTTTTAATCTTTAATGTGTAGAGTTTAGGCTAGCCGACCACATGGGACACTTGTCCAAAACATTCAGCACAGATAAACCCAGGCAGGGAACTTACACATATGTTTCTGCTATAGACAACATGCAATTTTTTCTACATATTGAGCCTTTTAAAAACAAAATGATTTATGTAATGTTGAACTTAAAAAGCATCAACTTAGATATGGAAGATAACCTGTGAACTTTCTGGGATGAATCTCTTACTGTTATCAATATAAGGTCATAGTCAATACCTATTTAGGATATATGATTCTGGAGAATTAGATTCATCTGAAGCTTTGATTAATGAGATTTGCTATTAGAGATAAAATCTCTTAGGACTGTAGTGGATATTATTTGGGAGTTTTAAATTCAGGTATGACTGTCTGATAGATTATCAAGCCAGTGCTTCACCATCTGAAAGGAACTGGGACAATTATCTGGAGTAAAATTGAGTTAAGGCTGCTTTATCCTGTGTCATGTATATGCTCTCAGATAGCAGAAACATATCCAAAGGGATAAAAACAAAAACTGTTATCTTCAGAGTCCTTTTAAATAATGGGTACACCTTAAATTGACTCAATACAATCAACTAAACATGCAGATTATAGAGTATCTTAATCTCACATAAAGGAACCTTATCAGAATTAACATTAATAATTTCTCCATTCTAAAAAAATTATCAATCTTTCTCCAAGATGATTCTCCAAGATTCTCCAATTGAGAATTTCCTATAAACTTTATATATATATATATACATATGCATATGTATATATATATATGTATGTATGTATGTATGTATTTATAAATAACAGGTATAACAAGGTCTATATAAAACAAAAATATCCAGCAAACAATTGTGCATACCCTATCAGATCAGCTTAAAATCCTGCTCCAGGTACTTTAAGAAAGCTATAGATCACATTTGTTATCTTATTCACCAAACAAGGAGACAATTATGCACTTAAATAAATATTAAATAATTTGCTGAAGACAGATGGATTCCTAGGTAGAAATAATCACTTCTTGCATCACTAAGCAGTGGAATGACCTTGCCTTAAAACGGTCCTAGACTTGAAAGAAATAAAACAAACATTCAGTAATTAAAGCCATGTAAATGTAGGCTGTTCCTTTAAACAACAAAAGCAATTAATATTCCAACCAGCAGAGAGTGAGCTGCAGTTTGTCTTCACTTCTAAGAAGCAGCCACACTTAAGGGGGTAGGAAGGTGAGTTAAATCTTCATCTCTCTCCTCCCAATTTCAATATGCTTCCAAAATCAATAGCCCTTAACAATTTTAACAATAACTCCTACACAATTATCATTTTCACAATTTTTACATGATAATCAAATAAACATAAAGTATCCTACCACCAAAAGGGATGGGACCTCATTTAATTTACATTTGTCTCCAATTTTAATGTACACACCAATTTAAAAAATCAATACTTTTCCATGTGATATTCTAACTAGATATTTCATTCAAATTGTTGATTGTTTCTACAAATCAGTGTTTCTTGTCCCATGTATGTAAAATCACTTCTTTTGTCCTTTCCTTTGTTTTTTTTGTCTTCAAAACTTTTAAGATTCACAATTTAATTAACAGCTAAATAACTTCATAAAGCTTATACATATGTCCAGCAGAGCTGACAAAATTTTAAAGCATAATTTATAACTTTTACAAATTACCCAATATGTGTTTCAGAAGGTAACATACTTCATCTAATTAGAGGATATGTGGCCTCTTCAGGTAAGTTATCAGAACTTTGTTTTTACCAACCTGTTGTTAAACTAGATCAAATCAAATACAGCTTTTTTGTTTGTTTGTTTGCTGAGGCAATTGGGGTTAAGGTCACACAGCTAGGAAGTGTTAAATGTCTGAGGACAGATTTGAACTCAAGTCCTCCTGACTTCAGGGCTGGTACACTATCCACTTCAACATCTAATTGCCCCCCAAATACAGCTTTAAAATTATTTTTTCTTTCAGTAGCAATGGTGCAATATTCAAACAAATTCCTAAGATAGAATAAACAGATTAAACTATACCCTTTTCCAAACTTGAATACGTTTCCCTAAATGCTAATTAAATGTTGCAGACAAATTGAATTACCATTTGGTTATTTTTCAATACATAAAAAATTAGCCCTCAGAAGTCTGACTAGATAAGGAGGCTATTCCTTCCCAGAAGTTTTTTTTAAAGCCATCAGCTTCTTTTGTTCTCTCTCTTACCTCCCCTCATTCAGAGCTACAACCTAATCCAAATAAGTTTTTTGCCCTTTTTTCTTCTAACAGGCTTTCGAAACAGGTTGCTTTTCTGCCAGATTTAAAAAGTAGTCAAGGGTTTTTTTTTTGTTGTTGTTGTTTTTCACCAAGTTAGTGCAAACAGGTTACAATTAAATCCAATAAAGAAGTTGACACTCATAAAGCAATTGTTTTATACTAAGCATCTTTGCAATCTTGAGATGACCAATTGCCAAATTCCTCATTGTTCCTAAAACTTAACAGAGCTCCTTAAATCTACACATAGCAGAGACAGACAAGTCACAAAAACAGACCTCATAAACATAGACGGCACAAACACAACAGAATTCTCATCATATATCAACAAATACAAACTAGGAGCAAGCTCCTGATATCTCAGGAGAGCCATGAGGGAAGTTTTCAGTCTGATAGTCTCTCCCTCCCAGAAACAGAAATACCCAAACTGAGACCTTTTAAAGATTAACCAGAGTTCCACATTCCAGAGTAAAACTGGAGGATCAGACCAGGTGCATTTCCTGCCTTCATAGAGAGTGCCCAGATGTATTTTCCTGCATTTTATACACAAAAAATATCCAGAACCAAGTTGTGTCCAAAGAGGCACTCAGATTTCTGCCCAAAGGAACCCAGATTTGTGCCAACAGGCACTCAGATTTGTGTCCAAAGACATCCAGGACCAAGTTGTGCCCCCAAAGCACCCAAAATTGTGCTCAAAGGCACTCAAGACCAAGCTGTGTTACATGGTGTTCCATTGGCACTTCCCAGAGTTCTATGGCTTGTCAGCCCAATTTATTCTAGGGACTTTTGCTAGCAAACAGACCAGACAAAAAACTTACCCTGCAGAGGTTTCAAACCAGGTTCTACACTTAGGCCAAATAGAGGTGTCAGCAGTGAGTCTTTACTGCAGCCAGGCCTAATCTCTCCTGAGCTCTGGAATGAACCAGGAGCCAGCTCCCCTAAAAGAGTCCAGAACCAGATGGCCCAAGGCTCCCCACCAAGGCCTGTGGTTCTCCAGTCTCTAATCTTGCTCTCAACTCTCTCATATCTCACAGGGACCTCCAAATGTAATATCAGAGAAACTGAGGCAGACAAAGATCTTTTTTTTTAATCTTTAATATGGAGAGTTTAGGCTAGCTGACCTCATGCAACTCTGTAATGCTCCAAGAGAAACTGAGGCAGTATCATACATTGGAGATTAGGTAATATTTTATTGATGTTAATTGAGAGTTTAGAATCCATAGTTATGGATCGGGACCACTGGGACTCTTGTCTCAAAGCACACAATCCATTGAGAGTTTAGACTGGCAAACATGCCAGCTGACTGGATCTTAGTATCCAGCCCATGGAGTTAGACTGGCAGCCATTAGTCAGCTGTCTGGATCTCAGTATCCAGCCCTCTATTAAGGGGTATCAAGGATTTTATAAGACTCCGACACTCAGGGAAACAAAGAGCTCACAGGGCAGAAGGAGGGGTAGGGCACTGGGGGTATTGGAGTTCCAGAAAAGGACTATCAATTCAGTTCTGACAGGTTGGGGATATGGAGAATCATAAATTCTGACAAGTTTGGGAAGAAGCTAGGAGAGATTGAGTCTGGGGCCATAAAGATAAGAAGTATGTCTAGGTATTTGAGATGGGCCATCTGGAGGTTTTATGGCTCTTTGGAATGCTGATGGTCAGAAGGGAAGGGGAGCTGCTACTGAGGCAGAACAATTAAGGGAAACTGAAACAGAGGCAATTGAGGGAAACTGAGACATGGAACTATGGCACAACAACTCTTGTCCAAAGCATTCAGTGCAGATAAACCGAAGCAGGGAACTTATATAGGGTTTTAGCTAACTAGGGTTTGTAAATAGAATACAATCTTATAGGGGAAACAAAGACAGATAAGGGGGGCGAGGACACTGGGAAGACAGGACAAGCCATAATTCCAGGAAAAGCTCATAATATAATCCTGACAGGATAGGGGTCAAGATAAGAAGGAGGAGGGCAGGAGACATCGAGGCAAGGGGCAATATTCAAACCAAGGGGGAATTATCCCAGCAGGGATTGACATAATGCACCTGGAGTTTGTGGCACAATGATGTAAAGGTGGTCGGTTCTTTTTTAAACTCAATTTCCAGTCCTAATGGCAAGGAAGGGGAGGTTGGCTCAACTGTATAACCTATTATTTTGTTTCTAGGTCTCCAGATAACATTTTCAGTTGTTCCCTGTGTGGGAACACAAAAACAATCAAAGACTCTCAGAGTAAGAAAAAGCAAAATAGGAGTTATTACCATCTTGTGATAAAGGGCATCTTCCATCTGACAAGGTGTTTGAGGCAAAAAAGGGCAAAGCATAAATTGTAAAACACAAGATTAAATACCCTGATCCCAGAAGTCCCCACACCCTCAGCCTGACCTTTTCTCCCATGGTTTGGGGAGTCCTCTAATCAAGGAAATGTAACCCAGAAACAAAAGAATACAAGTAGTAACTTCTTAAGAGAATTCAAAGCCATCATCACCTTTAAAAGAAGTACTTAAAAGCTAATGAAGAGGTGGTGGGAAAACAAGAGGGGACAAACACCTGAAACTTTTAGCTGTAGCTCTATTTGTTTTGGGGAGGTTTTTTTGGGGGGGGTTGTATGTTATTTGTTTTTTGTTTTGTTTTTTTTTTTGTTGAGGCAGTTGCTAGACGAGCTAAGTCTATTTGTTATTATAAAGTCTCAAATCACATTAAGATATAAGGCCATATTCCCATGAGAATGCCTTCACTCAGTTAATTCCTTACTTTCCCCAACATCCATAACTAGGAACCTTCCTCCTGTTGTTCCTCATTATTTGGTGTAAATTCTTGGTTGCTGATCACTTGCCCATGGTGCCCCAAGTTCCATGAAGAGACCTTTTAGATTCTGAAAGAAGCATTCTCTGAACAGTCACCTACCTCTAGGAATAATGTTAATGGTATTTCAGTACTTTAATGGCTACATGGTGTGGTTCAGGGGAGGCACTCCCTTCTCATCCTTTTGTTCCACATTTGTAATTCATGTCTGTCTCTTGTAAATCTTCTATAGAAAATCCTCCCAGCATGGCATGGACCTCTCTCTGGTTCTATTAACATTCTATAGATCCTCTGAATTCTCCATCACCACTTCCACCTTCTCTTCTTTCCTTCATCACTCAATAACTTCTCTTTTTTTTTTTGCTGAGGCAATTGGGATTAAGTGACTTGCCCAGGGTCACACAGCTAGGAAGTGTCTGAGACCAGATTTGAACTCAGGTCCTCCTGACTTCAGGGCTGGTGCTCTAACCACTGCGCCACCTAGCTGCCCCTAACTTCTCTTTTTTTGAGACCCTTGTTATTGACTCTACCACCCAATTAAAATTCTGGTAGCTGTTGACCAAACTCTTCCTACTCATGTCACTCTTTTGCTTTCCTCAAGGAATTCAATACCTAGCTCATGATTTTCTCTCTTCCTCCTCACCTCCTGCACTTCAAAGGACGTCAGTGTACATGTTGATTCTCCCTCAAACATGCTCACTACTCCTCAACCTACTGACTCTACTCTCAATCAAAGATTGAGATGGTTGTAGCCTTGGTCTTACCATCACCCACAAATGTACTTCCACTGCTCAAGAATTCTTAAATCTCTTTATCCAGTCATAATCTATTGACTTTCCCCCTCTCCTTCTACCTTCCCTTACAAAACCTTTCTTTTTGTCTAACTGTAATTTCCAATTACTTGGCATTGATTCTCTCCCAGGCCAATTTGTCTGTACTAGTCACTCTCTTTTTCTCTCGATCTTGACCCCTTAGTGAACCAATTCATCTTGACCCTATAATCCTATTTTGAATCCTTAGTTCCTTGATGATATCACCAATTACAGACAAGTCTAAGCCTTGGATCATTCCTAGTATTCACTATTTCACTGAATGTAGGTGGAAAAAAATCACACAACCATTGATATTGACTCCACTACAAATATATGTTACACAATCTCAACAACAAATGTTCATTCATAATTACATCATTTGAAAATCAATATAAAATTTCTTCCATTATTTTTAAAAAAATTTCTGTTCTTTTTATCACTAACTCCTGCTTATAAAAAGATCCTTTAAAAAATTGAGGCAGCTAGTTGATGCAGTGGATAGAACATCAATCCTGAAGTCAAGAGGACCTGAGTTCAAATCTGACCCCAGACACTTAACACTTCCTAGCTGTGTGACCCTGGGCAAGTCACTTAACCCCAATTGCCTGGGGGAGGGGGGGAGAGACTGTGAATTGATCAAGTGTTCTCATTAAGGAAACTCTATCAATGAAACCATAGGTCCTGTTCTTATCCCTTATGTGTGACATACCCAAAATCAATTTCTATAGATTTTAGTCACTCATTTACATGTATATTTACAAAAACAAAAACCTCTAAGGATGCAAAAATTTGCAACAGCTTGAAAAGTTTCCATTGGTCTTATCTTCATTACATATATCTGTGTCCCAAGTTATGATTATCAAAGAATTTCATCAACAAGCTAGTGAAGAGTTTCTCTGTTCTTACCTGGCTTGTATATCACACAGAGTCTATTAGCAGGGCCATGGTCTAAGCTTTTTCATATTAATAGAACCTGCCAAAGCCTGTCATCTGATAACATAATCTTTCTAAATGAAATGAAGCCCTAATTGATAAGTGGTCAAGTAATAGCAACATACACTGATAACAGTAGAATAAAAAAGGTTATCAAAAACCACATACAATGCTCTAAATCGATAATAATTAGATAAAGGAAAATAAACATAATTCTAATATTCTACCTCATGTTCATCATATAGGCAAAGTTAGCAAAAAAGGAAAATAACAAATACTGGAAGGGCTATGGAGAAAGAGATACATTATTAGTATACTATTGGTGGAGCTATGAACTGGTCCAGCCATTCTGGAAAGCAATTTGAAACTATTTTCCAAAAGCTATTAAACTGTGCATACCCAGTAATACCACTATTAGATCTATATTCCTAAGAGATCAAAAAAAGAAAAGATTCATACATACAAAAATAGATATGGCAGCTCTTTTTGTAGTAGTCAAAAACTGGAAACTAAGGGACCACCATCCGATTTGGGAAAAGGCTAAAGAAATTATGGAATATAAATTTAATGGATTATTATTGTGCCATAAGAAATGATAAAATGGATAATTTGAAAGTAAACAAGGAATACTTTTATGAATTGATATAGAATCAAATGAGCAGAACTAGAAAACAATTTATAAAAGAATAATGACATTACAGAGAAAAACAACTTTGAAATGTTTTAGAGCTCTGATTAAACCATGAATCCAAAAGACTGAAAATGAAATATGCCACTAATCTACTGCTAGAGAAATAATAAACTAAAATTCAAAGAAATGTACACATTTTCAGGCATGGCCAGTGTGGGAATTTGTTTTGCTGAACTATATATATTTATAGTGATGATTTTTGTTTGGGGGAGATCTGGAAGGGGGAAACTTTAATAATGAGGAGTAATGGGAGTGTAGACTATGAATGAATATAAAAATTAAATGACCAGAAAAGAATAAATAAATAATTGAAGAACACTGGGAAAGTGCTTTCTTTACTCCAGAGAGTAAAGAAAATACTCAGCATTCTTAAAAAAGAAACACCAGGGAGAGAAGAATGAAAATAATAGTATTTTATTCCAAAGTCCAAAGGAGGAAAAGAAAAATCTTCAACCTGAGTGGTGAAGTTCCAGGAAAAACAGAAGACAGCTCAGCATTCATATTCAGAAATCATAAAGTGGATGGAAGACCACCCAGCACTTTTATAAGGAAAACCCAGAGAGAGCAGAAACCACTCAAGCACTCTGATCAAGGGTGACTTAGGTAGGAAGACAGTGGACCCAGAGAAAGAAAAGTCCAAAAGCATAGATTAGGAGAAACAGATAATTGATAATGATAACTGCAAATATGAATGGAAGAAATTCACCCACAAAAAAGGTATAGTATAATGAATTAGAAAGAAGAATCTAATAATATGCTACTTCAAAGAAGCACATTTGAAGTAGGAAGATTCAAACAAGTTAAAAAGGGGAACAAAACCTATTATGTGTCAGAATAATTCCAAAGAGTGTGAGTAGCAATTGCAAAATCAGACAAGAGAATAAGGCAACAGCAAAATCTGACATAATTATAAGTTAAAATAAAAGAAATTATAAGTGAAAACCAAAAGGGGGAAAAGGCAACATTGAATTAATATCAATCTCTCTCTTTCTCTCTCTCTCTCTCTCTCTCTCTCTCTCTCTCTCTCTCTCTCTCTCTCTCTCTCTCTCTCTCCCTCTTTCACTCACTCACACACACACACACACTGCATGGCATGGTATCTAAATACTAAAGGAAAATTACAATATTGTACAATGTACTTCTCTCTAGGAAATATAACCAAAAGAAAAAAAAATGTCCAGGACTTAAATAGAATTTTACACAACTTACACTAGCTCTCTGACAATTGCTTAATGCAAATATAAAGGAGCATACATACTATTCATTTTTATGACATCTTTACAAAAATTAACCATAGTTTAGGATAAATATACCTCACAAATAAATGCAGAAAAGCAGATAGGTAAACACGTTTTGCTAACCACAATATTACAAAAATTATATTAAATAAAAAACTTTTAGAATGAAAATTAGAGACTAGATAATTTAATCCTAAAGAGTTTTGTGAGTCAAACAAGAAACCATAGAAATAATAGAGAATTTCATCCAAGTGACAACAATGAGTTAACATGCCAAAACTTTTGAGATGCAGCCAAAGCAATACAAGGGGAAAATCTATCATTCTAAATATTTTCATCAGAAAAAAAGTAGCAACTAACAAATTAGAAACACAACTAAGAAAACTATAAAACTATCAACTTTTTAAACCAAGTGAACAGCAAAATAAAAGTTCTGAAAATCAAAATAGGTATTTGTAAAGTTAAAAGCAAAAAAACTGAATTAGCAAATAAAATAAGAGACTTTTTAAGTGACAAGATATTGGATAGTCTACTTTAAAAAAAAAGAAAGAAAGAAAGAAAGAAAGAATCATTACTGGGCCTGTATCTTAAAGAGATCATTAAAAAAAAGAGAAAAGGACACATATATGCAAAGACGTTTGTAGCAGCCCTTTTTGTAGTGGCAAGAAAATGGAAACTGAATGGATGCCCATCAGAGAATGGCTGAATAAGTTATGATATGCAAATGTTATGGAATATTATTATTCTATAAGAAATGATCAGCAGTGAACTGATGCTGAGTGAAATCAGCAGAACCAGGAGAACATTATACACAGCAACAAGACTATACGATGATCGATTCTGATGGACATGATTCTCTTCAACAATGATGTGATTCAAACCAGTTCCTATTGTTCAGCGATGAAGATAGTTATATACATCCAGAGACAGGCCTGAGAGAACTGAGTGTGAACCACAACACAGCATTTTAATGCTTTCTGTGAATATTTCCCTGCATTTTGTTTTCCTTCTTAGATTGTTTTTTTTCTCTCTCTCTTTCTAGATCTGATGTTTTTTGTGCAGTAAGGTAACTGTATAGATATGTATACATATATTGGATTTGTCATATAATTTAACATATTTAGCATGTATCAGATTACCTGTCATCTAGGGGTGGGGGGTAGGGGGAAGGAGGGGAAAAGCTTGGAACAAAAAAAAAGTTTTGCAAAGGTCAATGTAGAAAAATCACTCATGTTTTGTAAATAAAAAGCTTTTAATAAAAAAAAAAAAGAAATGATCAGCAGGATGATACGATGATCAATTCTGATGGACATGGCTCTTTTCAACAATGAGACAATTCAGACCAGTTCCAATGATCTTGTGATGAAAAAAGCCATCCACACTCAGAGAGAAGACTGTGGGAACTGTGGACCGCAACATAGCATCTTCACTCTTTTTGTTGTTTGTTTGCATTTTGTTTTCTTTCTCATTTTTTTTCCTTTTTGATATGATTTTTCTTGTGCAGCATGATATTAGGAAATATGTATAGAAAAATTGCACATGTTTAACATATATTGGATCACTTGCTGTCTAGGGGTGGAGGTGGGAGGAAGGGAGGGAAAAAATTAGAACACAAGGTTTTATAAGGGTGAATTTTGAAAATTATCCATGTATATATTTTGAAAATAAAAAGCTTTAATTAAAAAAAATAAAAGTCAAACCAGTGTCAGCATAAAATAAAAAAGAAGAAATCATAATAAATAAAAAAGAAGTTATTATAAACTATTTTGTCAACAAAACTGATTATCTGAATGAATATCTACAAAAATATAAAACACCAAACTGAGAAAGAATTTAAATAAATCAAAATCAGAAAAAGAAACTGAATATGCCATAAATTAACTCTAAATGAAAAAAAGCCTTGCATCAAATGGATTTACAAGTGAATTCTAGCAAAGAATCAAAGACAAATAAATTCAAATTTTGCATAAACTATTTCTTAACAGAGAAAAGGTTTCTATTAAATTCCTTCTGAGACACAAATAGTGTTTTGATGCCTACCCTAGGGAAAGGAAAATTTAAAAAAAAAGAAAAAAAAGAAACCATAGACTAATATCCCTAATGAATAAAAAATTTTAATGAAACATTAGCAAAAGCTACATCAATAAGTCAAAAGTATTGTGCATTATCATTAGGTAAGATTTATACCGGGAATATTATAAACATGCTATAAACATAGCAGACCATATTAATTTAAAAAAAGTCATCATTATAATAACAGATCTTGAAAAAGATATTAACAAAAGAAAAACATTCATTTCTTTTAAAAAATTAACAATAACCATAGAAATAAATATATGAATAAACTTTAATATAGTAAATAGTATCTATCTCAAACCAGGAAATAGTGGTATTAAGTAACTGAATCAAAATAAGAAGCCTTTACAATAAAATCAGACATAAAGCAATATTATCATTATCAGCACAATTATTTACCACAGTGACATAAACATTGACTTGGCCAATACCAGATGAAAAATCAAGTGAGGGAATTAGCATAGAAGAAACAAAATTGTTGCTTTTGTATAAGATATGATGTTTCACATAGAAATTCCTAGCAAAATTGATTGAAATAACAACTTTTGGAAAATTGCAGGATACAAAATAAACCCCCACAAATTATTAGCCTTTCTATATATCAACAGAATCCTGTAGGAAAATAGAAAGAGAAATTCCATTAAAAATAATTACAAAATGAATGAAATATTTAGGAGTCCAGCTACCAAGACACTTGTAGGAACTATTATGGATTCAATGAAAACTGGAATATCATCTAGCAGAAATTAAATTTAGAACAAAAACTCACATTATATGCCATACTAAGCTCCACATGGATAAAAGATCTAGATATAAAAGTTTATATCATAAGAAAATTGGAGAAGCAAATATAGATATAATTCTTTATCATATATTGGATAGGGCAAATCAGAGAAGATAAAACAGACAATTTTAATTAAACAAAATTGGAAAGGTTTTTTTACATAAACAAAAACAAGGCAGACAAAATTAGAAGGAAAACTGAGAGGAGGGAAGTGAGAGGGAAAATTTTTGTAGCAACGCTATCTGATAATGTCTGACATCCAAAATTACAAAGAATTGATTCACCTATGAGTATCACAATCATTCCCCCAATATACAATTGACCAAAGAATATGAACAGGCAGTTTCTCCAAGGAAAAAATCTAAGAAATCAATAACTATATTTTAAAAATTCTCCAAATAACTAATAATTATACATGCAAATTAAAATAACTCAGATTCCACTTCACACTTATTAGTTTGGCAAAAATAACAAAAAGGGAAAATGACAATCATAGGAGGTTAACAAGGAACACAGGCACATTAAGGCACTTTTGTTGAAGCTGTGAACTGATCCCAAGTTTCAGTTGTTTTGCAATAGAACTCAACTTTTCATGAGCCCCATTTGGGTTTTTTTTTGGAAAAGATACCAGAGTGATTTGTCATTGCCCTCTGCAGCTCCTTTTACAGATGAGGAAATTGAGGCAAACAGAATCAAATTACTCCCCCAGGATCACACAGCTAGTAATTATTTAAGGTCACATTTGAACTCAGAAAGATGAGTCTCCTAGCCATCTAGATGCCTAATACAAAGTTACTGTAAGAATAAGTAAGAAATAACTTAATAATAAGAAATAAGAAGAATTAAACATTAATTAATGAGCTAGACGTTATATTAGGTACTTTGCAAATATTATTTTATTTGATCTTCTCAACAACTTTGTCAAGTAGGTACTATTTTTACACACATTTTGTAGTTGAGAAACTGAGACAAAGAGGGTTAAATGGCTTGCCCGAGGTCACATTGCTATTAAGTTTCTGAAGCCCAGTGCTCTATCTACTGCACCACCTAGCTATTATATAGTACATGAAAGGCATATTGCAAAATCTTAATACTCTAGAAATATTAGTTATTTTCACTCTAGGTTGACAATGCATCCTTTTGCAGAACTCATAAATCCATCCACTATGATTCAAGAATATTGGACATAAAATTAGGAGTGCTAGGTTTTGATTCTAGCTCTTTCTAATCGTGTAATTATCCATCATTCCATTTACTTCTCTGAACTTTTGTTTTGTCATATGTAAAATAGGCATAATTGATGTGATTCATTAAATAAGCTTTAATCTCTGAAGACTGAATTCAATCGTGGAAGCTTCTTAATATTCCTCCCTTTGGCTCATACCTCCATCGAGGGATTTCCCAGGGGAATGTTAAATTTATCCAATACTGATTATTATTGATCATGGAGAAAGCACCATGGCAACAAGAGCTGCAACACAGTCAAAAGAATTGCATTAAAACAATAGAAAAGGTAATGTGGGAGATTATTCTGTAACAGGAGGGAGAGGCCCCAATAGCTAACATCCCTGGAGATCTGCTACTTCCACCATCCAATTGCAGAACCATCCCCTTTGACCCTTTGCCAATAAGGACATCCTTCCCATTTGCTTTCTCCCTTCACCTGGGCTATTTGAGCAGTCAATGGATTCAGTTAGATAAGAGTCAATGACTTCATTCCTGCCAATAAAATGGAGAACCACCAAGCTTTATCATCCATCTGGTCATTTCCTCCTATAGTCCTACAGGCCTTGCCCACTACACCCCTGCCACCCTCATCTGACCAATTTATGGAACTCAAGAATCACTGAGATTTGCCATCTTCTCCCCTCTTGCACCAGAAGAACTTCTAAGCATTTCCATCTGCCATGATGTTAATCTTTTCCTTTAAATGTTGTCTCCCCCAGTTTATATGTGATCCCCTTAAGAGCAGGAGCCGTCTTGCTTTTTCTATTTATGTACGTAATGCTTAATACAGTGCTTGGCACATACTGCATACTTAATAAATGCTTATTCATTCTTTCATTCATTTAAATAAAGGTCTCCCCAAGTGAGGTCAGAGAAGTACTTTTTAAATGAAATTAAATGTTTTGTCTAGGAACCAACTCAGCAATTGCACAACAAATATCACCTGATGGTTATTATATTATTCTATAAGGACAAATAAGGAAAAATCAGTGACTGGTTTCAAACAAACTTTACAGCAAAATTCTCCATCTGCAACAATTCATATTCTTAATCAAAGAATTCTAATTCTAATTCGATTGCAGCAAAGTTCTGAATGTCAAGCATTCATATTCAAAACAGTAGGAATGTGAGTTGTAGGGTTGTTTTATCCATGTTATCCCCATCACTGTAGACCCAGGGAAGAATAGTGAGAATTACAGTAAGATTAATCATAAGACATCTGAGTATCTCCTTTCACAGTCTGAGAAATTTCATGAGAAAGGACAGAGGAATGTGATTGAAACAAACATCAAATTGTCTAGTCAGTCCTGGGCCTGAAAGTCACAGAATTTGATATGATAAGACAATATTTCTTCAGATCTATTTGGTCGGGTAAAGATCACAAATACACAGGTAGCTAGGTAGCACAATGGATAGACCACTGGCCTTGGTAACAGGAGGACCCTGATTTCAAATCTCAATTCAAATCTGAACTCAGTCACTTGGCATTTACTAGCTTCGTGATCCTGAGCAAGTCACTAAACCCTGACTGCCTGACAACTCACCCCCCAAAAAAGGTCACAAATATTTCTTTGGAGTAATCAGTTGATGTTCAAGAATTTAATACTATTTGAGTTGTATGATATAGCCATACCAATTATCTAATAGATGGGAAATTTTTATAATATAGCCATACCAATTATCTAATAGATGGGAAACTTTTCCCTTCAAAGGCAATTTATCTTTGAACTTTTATGTCCTATGATTGAGTAACAAATGTAAACACATTGATGGAGGCTCATAAACTATAATTTAGAAAGGATTGTGATTTACACAGTGAGATAACAAACTGGAGTCTCTTGGGTAAATAGGGCCCTGGTTACTATACTCTGGGGACTTATCCAGGATACAATTATCCTCTTGTCTAGGATTCCCCTCCTGGAAGCATCTATTTTTTCCTCTGCAAAGGGTGTGGTTTGCAAGGTTGCAGAATCCACCAACCACTTCAAGTCAGCACCTTCAGGAACTCCCACCTTCTCAAATTCACAAGTTGCCAACAGGGTGAATACTCATCTCAGGATTGCTCACCTGCATTCAAGGAAAGAAGCACAAATCAAAAGAGCAAATAGGAGTACGAAATACAGTCTTCTGCTCAATAGTATATTCATGATTTCACACTTATACCATCATAAAGCAAAGAGAAATCTTCTCCATTTGCTGGAAGTCCAAAAGAAAGCTCTCAGAGTCCAGAACCACATGTGCTAAAAATAAATAAATAAATAAGGAAAAGAGTGAGAATGGAAGTTGTTTCTCTACTGAGTAGTCAGCTCCTCACCTACCCCTGTTCACTAAACAATCATCTTTGATACAATCTCTACCCCCATACTAACTTTCCATCATGGAGATCAAAGGACCATCCAGGAGCATCTAGTTGCACATATTCTTTTAGCAAGAGTCCAGAGCACAGACCCATTCCCATCTTCCATAAGATAGGCCCCATCATTCCCAAGCTCTCAAAGCCCAAGATCATGGGGACCAAACAGGGATTGCTACAGAATCATAAAACAGAAGTCTTTCAGCACTGAGCCAGAACACTTGTGACCAGAAATTTTCCAACTATGAGACTCACCAGAGGGGCCAGGGTACAGGCTCAATTCAATGAGAAAATGCCTAACAGATCAAAAGAAGCTTCCCAATTACCTCCTCTAAATAACAAGGATTGTATCAGACATTAAATGAGATTTTTTCCAGGAAATGAGATGATACATGTAAATCAATTTTACAAATATTAAAGAACTATACAAATGCTGGCTATTATTATTTCCATTAGCAACTAGTCTAAGCTAACTCAACACTGGGAGGGGAAAAAAGCATGAAGAAAAAGACTCAGACCTAGAATAACTGCTTCCAGATAAACTTGCCATATTTGCCATACCAGAAATTCTGGCTGCTTCCTTATCTCTCCCTGTGGTCTTTCCTCAATCTGGAAAGAAGAGAGACCACAGGGAGAGATATGGAAGAAGCCAAAATTTCTGGTATGGCAAATGGTAATAAGCAAGAAATCCAAAATCCCTTTTTAATTCTCTTTGAAACCTCATTTCAGAGGGTAGAGCTTTTCTTTTCATTGCATGTCTGGCAGTTAACCCAGATATTATTTTGCGCTGTTGATTAGAATTAGAGACAGAGACAGAGAGAGAGAGAGAGAGAGAGAGAGAGAGAGAGAGAGAGAGTGCTCAAATTACTCAGCACCCAGAGATGAGATGCAATCAGCTCAGGAATGGACCCTACTTAGAAATAGCTGTTCAGCATCCTGCAATTTACTAAATGACTGCAAAGGTGTCAAAGATTGTAATTTTCTTGCACATTCTTAGTTGAGAGATCTCATGGAAAATCTAGAGATTACCTCTAAATTTGTACCTATCATATGAAGCTAATCATTCTCTTGCTCTGCCTCATTCAGTACCAAAGAGCCTACATCCCGAGCCTTTGAACTTCCTTGGGGCTGAACTTATTTCTAATATGAAATGATTTCCAGCCCTTGTTCCATGGTTCACAGAAACACACTAGTGTTGTATGTACACAATTAAGTCATGGATTATGACCAAAGAGCTTTCCTTTAATGTTTCTCCCAGCTGCATGCCTTCCTCTCTCAAACTTTCTCATGCCACAAAAAAAAACTCTTCACCATGGAAACTCACTCCACTCCCTGGACTTCTGACATTAGTTATACCCTTCACCCCTGCAGTCTCTTCCTTTGGTTGATTGTTTCCTCTCAGAACTTCTATTTTGCAAAGAATAGAAGGTAAGTTCCTTGAGGGTTGAAACTGTCTTTCTGCCTTATATTTGTATTCCCATCACATAACAGAGTACCTGGTACACAGTAAACACTTAATAAATGCTTGTTAACATGACCTGACTTGATACACATATTCCTTTGAGCTCATACCTTTTTGACAGAGATGTCAAAATTAAACCTTATAAAATCCAGAAACCTCCAAGTATCTCTTCTTCCTCCTGAATCAAAAGCTAATATTGGAACATACCTCCTAAGGTATGAAATAGGAAATCCAAAACCTTGTGCTCTAATTCATTCTTTACCCCTGGCCCAATATCATAAATGCATCCATTCTATCTATCTGTAAAAAGGGAAATGTGGTCTCAGTCTACCAAGCATTCTTAAGAAATAGCACTTTACTTTCTCATCAAGAGAAAATTTTAGATAATTATAATTTACATTTTTGTATATATGCATGCATTCAAGATGTGTCTTTCCTGGGACCAACTCAATTCAATTCAGAAACACCAACCTGACCAAAATAAGTTGAATTTCCTGGACACAACAATCCTTGAAGATAGTTACCTCAATTATAACAGAGTCAGCATCTCTTTCCAAAGCAGGAGGACTCACACTGATATGATAGCTGAGGACAGTAATAGGTACATGGTAGTTATTTAGTAAATACTGAGTGATTGACATTCTGAAGCATGTATTTCTGTAAGAGTTCTGTTGCTTTTCCCTGAACTATTGAAAGATGTTCAACACATCTTTCTATATGTCCCTACAGTGTCTGCAAAGTTATCTAAGAACATTTAATAGAAAATGATACTGCCACTGGAATTAGGCTTCTATAGAGTAGAATTTTCTTTTCAAGTGATCTTTAAAGATAATAATCATCTTTTTCTTGCACGACAATGATAAGTGTGGAAATATGTATACATGTATTCGACTTATCAAGTATTTTAACATAATTAACATGTAGTGGATATCCTGCCATCTAGGGGAGGGGTGTGGAGTAGGGGGGAAAAATTTGTAACAGAAAGCTTTGTAAGGGTCAATGTTGAAGAATTACCCATACATATGTTTTGCAAATAAAAAGTTTTAATTAAAAAAAGATAATAATCATCAACAGCCAGGCTTAATTCACACATAATCATACATACTCCCAAAATAGTAATATAGTACAACATGATGCCATGTGTGATATGTGATGCAATGCAATACATAATATACATGACATGATATATATATATATATATATACATATATATATATATCAAATGATTAAATGTAAGCTCTTTGAGAACAGAAATTGCTTTATTTTTCCTTCTATCCCCAACACATAGATAGTCAATAAATGTTTGCTGATTTCTTGTGTAACAAAGCCCATCCCTCAGAGTTATCGTTCCTGGATCCAACAGACCAGAAGTAAGCTTTGGGGCTTGCTTCTAGGTCTGTGATGACTTTCCACTGACAGATCTTGCTTTTTTTTTAATACCGTAACATAGCAAACCTGGAGTGATCCTTTGCCTTCCCCACATTGTGGCAATGGCCAAAGAGATAGAATGTTACCTTAGCTAAAAGAAACAGTTTCTCACTAAGTCTCTTTTTTCAAAATGTAACTCTAGCACTTCCAGGGAGGGTAAAGAAAGGCTGACTATTCCATCCCAGCATCTTGGTAATTTCACTCTTATGCTAGCTACTTAGTAACACAGGGACTCAACTAGGTGAGCTGGGCTGCCTTTTCCTATTTTGTATTTTTGGTGGCATCTTAGTGGCAACCAGACTGGAGCCAGGAGAACCGGACTTCAAATCCAGCCTTATTTACTTGCTGTGTGATCTTGGACAAGTCACTTTTATCCCAGCTTCCACAACTGTATAATGGGGCAACTAAGTGGAGCAATAAATAAAGTACCAGTCCTAGAGTTATGAAGACTCCTCTTCCTGAGTTCAAATCCAGTCTCAGATACCTACCAGCTGTGTCACCCTAGGTAAATCATTCAATCCCATTTGCCTCAGTTTCCTCATCTGTAAATGTGCTGGAGAAAGAAATGGCAAACCACTCTAGTATCTGCCAAGAAAACCCCAAATGGGGTCACAAGGAGTCAGCCGTGACTGAAAGACTGAGTAACAACAAAATAAGAATAGTAACAGCACCTTCCCCTTAGATTGTTGTGAAGATCAAATCAGATAATATGTGTAAAGTAGCTAGTAACCTGGTACCTACCAAGTGCCATATAAATACTTAGTTGTCATCATTTTAAAGCTCAAATGAAACATTTGTAACAGAGCTTAAAACAGTGTGGCAAATAGTAGATACTAAAAAAATGTACTATATAAATAGTACATTTATTTAGTATCTACTATATAAATAAAAGGCATATAATAGGCACTACATAAATAAAAGGCAAATAGTAGGTGCTACATAAATCCTCACTCCTTTACTCCTCCTCTTCTGTTTATTCTTCCCTGATCTAAATAGAATGAATATCTAACTCAAGATGGATAGATCCAGGTTTGTATTCAAGAAGTCTAAATAGTTGCCAAACTCCCTCACCTTTATTGAAGTCCAGAAATGAAATGACTTCTCTGATATAACTGAAAGTCAAAAGGATCTGTGAATTATTAATGTATGTTACCTACAATGATGTGACATAATGAATAAGAAGTCTTGACTTGGAGTTTAGAAAATTTAAGTTCAAATCCAGCCTCAGACACTTCCAAGATATATATCCCCAAAAAAGTCATTTAACATCTGTCTGCCTCAGTTTCCTCACCTATAAAATTGGTATAATAATAGCACTTAACTCACAGGTTTGTTGTAAGAATCAAATGAAATATTATTTATAAAAAGCACTTAACACAGTAACTAGCCATAACAAATGTTTGTTTAATTCTTTCTTTCTTTCTTTCTTGATGTTTACTCTATCTCCTTAGCCTTAATGCCTCAAAAATAGCAAATGATATAAAATCTTTTATCTAGAATGTGAATATAAGCACAAAAGCTTATCCCCCCTTCCTTTTTTTTTTTTGCTTAGGCAATTGAGGTTAAGTGACTTGCCTAGGGTCACACAGCTAGGGCATGTTAAGTGTCTGAGAGCAGATTTGAACTCAGGTCTTCCTGACTTCAGGGCTGGTGCTCTATCCACTTCGCCACCTAGCTGCCCCTTATCCTCCCTTTTTCACCTAATCCTATAACCTGAAACAAAATCAGTCCCCTTGGTCCCTATCTAAAAATAAATCCATCCTTCCTGCTTCCAGTGAATCTACTCAAGTTCCTTCTGTAAACTATATAAAAGTTTATAAAAATAAAGGATAATTCAAGAAGTCACATCCAACTAACTAGCCATTCTTCTGAAATGTTCAGGACTACAGGAAGTCAGGGGCACATTGGTTTTCTGTTTAGATGAATTCAAGAGTCCTTTATAGCAACCTTTATATAGAGAGAGGGAGTTGCTATCAGGAGCAGCAATCCTTTAGATTTAGGATTTTAGAAAAAACAGGATTAATCTCTACACAACTGTCAGGATTATGGCCTGCTGTGTTCTCAGCATCTCACTTCTCAGAGTTAAGTGTTTCATGCCCAGAAGTGTATTTCTTGAACACAGAGCTGCACTTCTTCTCCCTATCCTGCTGGGTCAGCTATTAGCAGTCTCCCCCAAGCCAGTTTGAGGTCACAAATGAGATGTAGATCATTATTACTAATGATTCACTTCAACTACTTGAGTAGGAATTAAGCAGACTATGCCATTTAACGTGTACGTAAGATTGCATAGAAAGTCAGCAATTAATCAGAAGGTATTCTTCCTATGTAATCATAATGACCAATTATAATGACCTGGAGAAGAATTGAAAAGATCATTTCTTTTCAGAGGTGGGGCATTAAGGGCATGTAATATTGTACATATTGTTAGACATAATTCATATGTTGATTGGTTTTGTTGATCTAGTATTTTTATTGGGGGGGATCTTTGTTAAAAGTGTTATTAAAAGATAACATAAGATAGCATTAGCTTGCTCAACTCCAATTTTACCCTTTTCTACCATTTTGTGAAGTTGTTTCAACTTTTTGGAAGTTACCTGATTTTGTAGAAGTAATAAAATTGCCCCACCTCCCAACTGTCAGCCAACATAAGAAATGTCACAAAATTATCCCTCTCCCCCTCACTTCAATGTATCCTAATCCTCTCTACTATCTCCAAAATGCATATTAACTATATAGAAATCAATCAATGCTCAATGTCCCTAGTCACCTAGAGCCTTGGTGCTGGTTTGTTTCTGCAATCGCATGCATTAAGTAAATCATAATTTGGATGCAACTACTTGGTTTCTTTATTCTACTGTATTACAAGGGATAGTTCCAAGGGGAAGGCAGAGGAAGAAAAGAAAGTTATATAAAAACAAAAAGAGATCAATAAAAAGAATTTCAATTTTTTTTAAAAGAAAGGAATGCATACACTGACCACAATAATGCAAACAGTAAAAATATACACACACACAAAAGCAGTGGAACTGATGAATTTTAACGAATTATGTTAGTCCAGGAAAATTGATAAGGAAACATACTTTCCCTATGTCAATAAAGAAATAGAATGTTTTATATAGTCAGAAATAGCCACGGTTTCATTTAGCATCAAGTAAATGTTTTTCTTTGTCACAAAGAAAGGCTTAACAGCAGGAAGTGTTAATAGATGAAGAGTTTAAAACAAACGGCAAAAATAAAATGTTAAAAAAAAAAGAAAGAAATCACTCTATTTACTGTATATTCTTGAGTTGGAGATTTCTCTCAAGGTAAATGAGAAAGTGAGAATATAATGACAAAAATGGGATGAGAGATCGCTAACCCAGCAACAGAAACAGGAACTAAAACAAGCTAAAACATCTATCAGAGAACACATCTGCCACATCTTCCAGTTCCCTCTTTCCACTTTTAGCATGCAGTTGATCAACATCTGGTAATTTCAACACATCAAGGCATCTAAATGCCATTTTTCCTTTTCCCCACCTTACTATCTTAGGTATCAGCTTTTCATTATCCATTTTGTTCTGACCTTTCTAATCCCCCCCTCAATTAGTAGGACTTTCTGCCACCCCCCCTTATTACTTTATATATTTTGTATTATTTTTCTATATAAATGTTGTTCATTAAAATATGAACTCCCCAAGGTCAGACTAGGTGGTACATTACATAGAGCTCTGAGTCTGGAGTTAAGAAAATTCATCTTCCTTAGTTCAAATCCAGCCTCCAGTCACACTATCAGTGTGTCTGTGGATAAATTATTTAATCTTATTTATCTCAGTTTCCTTATCTGTAAAATTATTTGGAGAAGGAAACGGCAATCTTTGCCAAGAAAATCTCAAACAGGGTCATAACGAATCATACATGACTGAAAACAATTCAACAGCAAAGTCGGGAGATCAGTGATAGTTTTATCTATGTCTCTGAAGCTCCAGCATCAAACAGGGTCTGGCAATTTGTAGATCCCATTCTTGGCTACCACATTAATTCAGGCTCTCATTATCACAAACTTGCACTATTGCAAGAGCCTTATGGTAGATTTTCTTTCCTCAAGTTTCTCACCTCTTCAGCCCCTCCTCCACACAGCTACCAAATTACTTTTTCTAAAGGGCAGACTGGACCATGTCATCTCCCCTAATCAATAAATTCCAGTAGCTCTCTAGTACCTCCAGGACCAAATGTAAAAATCTTCTGTCTGAAAGCCTTAGTAACCTTTTTGCCTTTCTAGACTTTTTACAGAATATTTCCCTACAGTCTAGCAACATGCCTTCTTGCTGTTCCTCAAACACTATTCCATCTCTCCACTCCTTGACCTTTCAATGGAAGTATTCCCTGCTTGAAATCCTCTCCATCTCTCCTCTACCTCTTGTCTTCCCAGAGCCTTTAAGACTCAGCTCAGATCACACCTTTTGGGATTTGAAGACTTTGCTAGTCTCATCCTCTTCCCTACAAGAGATAATCTCCATTTACATAGTTATTTGCATAGTGTCTCCCACAATTAGACAGTTAACTCCTTGAGGACAGGGGACTATGTTTTCCATTTTTTTGCATGCCCAGTGTTCAGCATATATATATATATATGTATGTATGTATGTATATATATATATATATATATGTATGTATGTATATGTATATGTATGTATACACACATATATACATATTTAGGGATATATATTATATGGATATCTATATAATATACATGTATAAAATATATATTATATTATATGGATGCCCATATAATATAAATTTATATTATATGGATAATCATATAATATATATATATATATATATATATATAATGGATAATTTTTCAACATTAACCCTTGCAAAACATTGTGTTCCAGTTTCCCCCCACCTTTCCCCACCCCCGTCCCCTAGATGACAAATAATCCAACATATGTCAAACATGGTAGAGATATATGTTAAATCCAATATATGCATACATATTTATACAATTATCTTACTGCACAAGAAAAATCTACTGATATTTTTGCTAAAAGAGTGTAACAGTTGCTCAGCACTCTGTTAAAGATGGTTATGGGAGAAGAAAAGAGTTTGACATTCATGGTATTTGAAGCTAGGGATGACCAGATGAAGACAGAAGGTGAGAAAAAGTTAGTCTCAAAACAAGTTGGAATAATCCAGGTATAGGTGAAAGAATAGACTCCTTACAGGAGATAGAATAAAGAAGCTTACAAGAGCTGAGCACTCCAGAGAGGTGGTTTGGCAGTATGTGGTTTGGCAGGTGTATGTATATGTATATGTGTATATATACATATACATATACATATATACACATATATATACATACACTACATACATGCATACATGCATGCATACATACATACATACATACATACATACATACATAATATGAGACTCTTCTTTTGTTGTTCAGAAGAACAAGCCTCAAAATCACTAACAGTTTTAGGGGAAAAATCATGAGATTTTTTGGGGGCAGAAAGAAACACAGAGAGCAGGGAAGAAAGGGTGGCTCCCTTTCCCTGGTCCTGTAAGATTTTCATTAAATATGATTTTAACAAAACCTTCTGCACTAGTCACACATGAATATTTCATAAAGGTATGACTGTACAGAAGACAAATAAAATCACATGAAGGGAACCCAAAATATAAGCTCGTGCTTTGGACCCTAACCAAATCCTGGATGTGGTAACCCAAAACAAGAATTTTTTTCCACACTTTCAAGATCTGGAGGAACCCAAAATCCCTTGTATCCCCCTAACATTCCTAAAGAGTTATTGGAATCAGGAGACATTCTAGGTGTAAACATCTAAGCACATAAAGTTGGATTTAAACAGTATAATTTTTTTTCTGAACAATATAACAAATCATTTTCCCTACATTTTCAGGGGTGACCCCATCAACCTTATATAATTAATTGCCTTATAATCTCAAGCCATGATTTGATTTATAGTTCATTAGTTATCTCCTATAAAACTCTGAAAGCTGTCCTATATAAATGAATCCATGGATCCTAAAGCTCTGGACTCTGCTTTCAAATAGGTCCTCTCCGTACATTTATGCAAGAAGCAGTTTCTCTCAGTTCCTCAGAACAACCTGTCTCTCCACAAGCCTTTGATCTGACATGCTGCTCAAGCCAATTTTTATCAGTGTTCTATATACAAATGTTCTTTTTCTGCCCCCTTTTGGCAGCCAAAATATTAGCACAACAATGCTTTGTCAGTGAAACTCTTTCCTGCATAACTCTCTGTTTTTGACTAGCTCTGTGCCTTCTAGCATGTGATTGCAGCTCCTTGGGTCTCAGTTTTCTCATTCATAAATTAATAAAGTTGAATAAAATGGCTCTATTGGAAATACATGACAAGATAAAAAGGTCTCAGGAGTGTATGACAAAAGTTGACTTACTTCCAGTATTTGCAAGAAACAGATGTTCCACTGGGCAGATCAGTGCTTAGAGACACCAGAATTTTTTATTTCCTATCCTGGCCCATTCCTCGTCATCCCATTGGCTGGGGATGAAGAAGTTAACAGAATTCCTGGTCCTCCTGATAAGGTCCTGGATAGCTAGCTGTGGTGGGCAGAGCAAGGATGAAATTGTTCCATGGAGCAGACAGGGGAAAGGCCAATAAAGATCATGTTAGTTTCATGGTCCCATCCTCTGTGAAGGTCTTCCAATCAGAAATCCAAGTTATGTCAAACCCCTGAGATCTCTGTAGGGATCATGGGCAGCCTTGCCATGCCCTGTCAGAAATCCCAGTCATATCCCTGAGATTCAATTTTCCCCTTAAATCTGCTTATGGCACATGCCATCTCTGCTGCACTCCTTTGGATCAGCTCTCCCACGTGGTATCTTTCCCTTATCCTCCCCCATGCCACGTGGTGTCTCTAATCCCCCTCTCAGACCCCACTTCTCTTTTAGGGTGCTAAATCCCTTTAGGGTTTAGCCTGCCAGCTAAGGGCATGCCCTAGCTCCATGGGGTGCTCTTTCTCCTGAGTAATTGTGAGTTCCACTAAGAAACTTGCCTTTTCCATCATTAATTATTAAAACCCCTTTCTATTTCATATTCTCTCCCAACTCAATTTCATATTCCATTCCTGCTGTCTATTGTATCCCTTCATTTTGTTTATAGCCTCTTCTCCCAAATAAACCTACCTTTTGCCAAAGAGAATGGCCATTGTGAATCCTTTGTATGGCTGAACCCCAACATTTGGTGCTTCCCTTAAAGCAAATCATTTGCAACATCAGCCACATCACTTCCATTGCATATTTCTCCTCCCTCATCATTCAAAAATGGCAGAAAACTCCTCCTTTGGGGAGAAGTGAATATTAATTAACTCATTAAGCATGCTCACTCAGTGCTTGCAGTTACCTTTCACCCACTTCTTGTTTTGGGGTGATTTTTATCAGTTTATCAGTTCAGGGGTTCAGTGTCTTGTTTTATACAACTAACTCGATAAACTGATATGACCTTTCTCTAAGATCCTTACATGGAAATACAATTCTATAGGTTGCTCACCCTGTTGAAGTTCTTTTTATTTCTAGATCTATTGCCCTGTGATCCTATTTAAGCTTTAAAAAAAAATACTGATGCACTCATCAGATGCATGAGAGGTACATAGACATGTCAGCTGACTCCAGGATAGCCATGGAGGTAGTCAGAGAAAAATTAATATGGAAAACTAGACTAGGAGCTCCAATTGGGGTTTTGTTCTTTCTGAGCTCCAGCCTTTGTATGGCAAGGTATAGTTAGGAACACCTGTATTCAAGCACTTCTTGTTCCCTGAGGGTCTTTTAAATATCTGCTGCAGAATTCCCCTTCTGCTTTTTTTTTTTGAAAATAACTATAACTATAGTCTATTGAATTAGGACATTTTTATCATAATGATTTTTTTTGAAGAAAACACCAAAGAGGAAAATTTCTCAGACCAAATCTATAACTTACCTCAACTGCCAAGACCATTGCCTGGGCTCAGCCTTGATCTCTGCCCACAACTATTGGCTTTCCCAGATACTGAAGCAAAATCCATCAGATTCCTGTTTGTCTTCAATGGAATTATTTATGATCCCAAAATTTATGACAATGTAAGTATAAGCAATGGGAGATAAATTAACTATTTTCAATGATTCTGTCCAGGAAAAAAACAGGAAGCAACTCTCTGTGAATAAAACATTATGGAAATGATCACTGGAAGAAACATTGAAATTCAACGTTGACCTTTGTATCACACAATCCTAGCTTTCTCTCTAATGGGGAATGGCTGCATAAATATCTATGGCTTTTAGCTATAATTTATTTGTGTGCTTCTCAACTCTGAATATCTTAGTTGTGAAAAGTGACTGGGCTACTGTGATGTGCATTGAAAAATAGAGAAAGTAGAAGCAACAAGATTTAGCAGTCTTAAATGGGTATGGTGGATGTAAGTAAGATGTCATGCCATGCTTGTGAGCCTGGGTGACTGGGCAGATGGGGGTGCCCTCAAGAGTAACCTAGAAACACCACAGAAACAGTGAGGTCCATTGGCCTTTGCTCTGCTCATCCCTCACTTCAGAGACCATTTCACTCCAAAATTACTAACTAGACCACTTGTCATAGACCCATTCTCTTGGAACTTAATTGGAGGTTTACTTACTGGTACTTTATCTAACATTTAGCAAAAGAATATTCATTTATGATGTAAACTATCTTCCCCTGTCAGGAAGAAACCCAAATGGTTGTTCCATCTTATCTCCAATCTAGTTACCTTTAAAGATGGTCCCAATAACCTTTGAGACAACCTTAGCTTTCCCAGATAAGCTTATTATCATGAGTTGACAGACATGATTAAATTCTATCAATCATAGAAAGTTAGCTTTCCCAGACTATCTTGACTGATATATCTTTAGGCAGAGCTGAAACCTGGTCTGCCAGGTACCTTCCATCTAGTCTTTGACCCTTCCTCTTGGATAGGAAACCCCCAAAGCTAGATTTCCCCTATAAAACATCTGGTTATAATAAAGATCTTTGCTAAGTTCTATTTAGGACTCAACCCACTATGAGGTACTCTCTTTCTCCCACTCATAGTGCCTTCCCATTAATGCTGCTTTTCTCCTCATTCTAACTAACTCTGTCATTCTAACCTGCCAGTCAATGGCTTACTCCCACCTCACAGAGCATTTCCTTTCTCCTGTTTAATTGTGAGTTTCCCTGGGGAACTTGTCCTTTTCCTTGCTAACTTTATGCTCTCCCAACTTTATTTCATATTTGCCACTTCTGGTACCTATTTTACCTCTTATTTTTTTCTGCTAGATAAATCTGCCTTTTGCCAAAGAGAATGATCATTGTGAATTTATCACATGTTTATTTCAAGCTAGGAATTACTACCCTGACCCCATCACTTAGTGAGAGTAGGGGAAGGAATTCAGTAATGATATTTAGCAAAGACATGATGTTAATTCAATTGAGCACAGCTCTCCTGACTGAGTAGCCCATGGTAGTCTAACAGTCAAGCATTAGAGAAGTACTAGAAACTCCTTATGACCTTTTTAATTCAGTCAATGTCTTTTTTCTCATGAGCCAATTAGATCTCAAAGATGGCTTCAATACCTCCTAATGAAAAGAAATATCTCAGTACGTAAAATAAGGGACTCTGGTAGATAAACTTCCTACTACACAAATGTCCTCCTGAGTACTTCCTGAGCAATAAGAGTATGCAAAAGCTTCCATGATATGAAAACATAGTGATTGAATAACAGAAGAAAAAATAAAGGTAAGAAAATTTGCCTGACTATGAAATGAGACAGATTTACTGTAACCAAATGAGCTTTCTTCTCCACTGGGTCTCACCTCAGTGAAAGAATATGGAGAATATCTAAATCAAATTGGTCCCTAGTAGATAAAATCATTTCAAAAGACCTTCCAATCTCATTACTTTGTCAATATATTTTCATATTGTGCTTATGTGACTTGAAATTGATATTATCCTAATTTAGAAAAACATTCCAAAATGAAAGTTATTTAAGAGACAATGCAATATAGCAGACAAGTGATGATATTCCAGATAAAGCATGTTCAAGGAACAAAATATACCTTTTTAGTATGTCCTATATGGGAGTTATTTTGCTTGACTATGCATATTTAAAATATTTTGTTTTAATAATAATAACTTTTAGTTAATTAGACATTATGCCAAGGGCAGTACACGTGTTACCTTATTTGATCCTCACAACAACCCTTAAAAGTAGGTGATGTGGTACCAACTAATGATGTGAGTCCATCTTGTTCTCATTAACAACCTTATCACACATGCAAAGGGAAGCCATATTCCTGGGATGGTTTTTTTTTCCTTGTTACCATAAATAAGGTTTATTCGGCTCAAAGGATCCAGCAGATAAGGGGCCCTTCCTCCCCTGAGCCAGCACACTGGAGACGTTCCCACCCTACAAATAAAATAAATTTTGTGACCAAAGCATCTTCATTATTCTGTATTAGTATACCCCACTTCCTGACTTAGACATAATGCACATTCAAGTTTGTTCTTGACTTAGATTCCTCCCTAACCCTTATTCTTTGCCTCTGACTTTTGAATGGCCCCCTTCACTCACAGCCCATTGCTTAATCATTTTGATTATCCCATGCTCCTTTTTATAACCGTAAAAGAATCCTTGTCTATGATAATGCCTTTTGTGAGTTTTTCACATTCCAAACCACTCTCCCAGAACCTGATGCTTCATCAGTAGGTGCTATTATTATCCCCCTTTTAAAAATGAGGAAACTGAGGAAAACACAGGTTAAATCAATTAGTAAATATCTGAGGTGGGATTTGAAGCCAAGACACATGGATCAGAACTTTATCCACTGATATTTAGGGTCACCTATCTGCCTCTGTTTTCCACTTTTTTTTACCAGTGTGGGAGAAGAAGAGAGGAAGGGAGATGCTACCCAAAAAAAGCATCATTTTTACATTTTTTAAAACTCAAGGAAAGCCAGAAGAAAATAGATAAATAGACAGTTTTGAAAGTTAAACATTCAATTTATTACATGAAACTAAGCTTGGACTGGTTTTGGTTGCTTTTTATGCATATTGAGAAAAATGTGAACTCTAATGACTGAAAAAATGCTGATCCTAAGAATGAGCCTCTGTTGTATAAGGGCCTTAATGAATTGATTCTAGAAATTCTTCACAGAGCTACATAGAGAAAGAAACTCCAAGGAAGTAGTGGAGAAAGAATTTAAATAGCAGCCTACAGCCTTTTGAAATGTAGCTATGTATGTCTGTCCCTGTCTATGGACATAGCAGAATGCAAATCCTCCCCAGGCTTGGGGAAGCTAGGTTACAGATGTAAATAAAAGGAGAACAAGTTGCTCTTAATGCAGATTTGCAGTCTGGTGTATAATACTCTTTTTTTGTATCCTAGGTTCTTTTTTTATAAAAAATGATTTTATATAGTTTGTTAAGTTCAGAATTTTTTTAAAAGAAAAAATTTTATGGCAGTGCTAGGAAGGTAGCAAGACACTAAAAATTCTAAAGCAACAATCACATTTAATCACATATATTTATTTTCTACCTGAATAGCATAGCATTTGAACACAACTGACACTTAACAACTATTTAATGAACAAATGGTAATTCCATTATAATTTTTTTATTTCTATCACTCCAGTATTAAACAGCATTGTAATCATATGCCCTGGCAATCTACAGATGTCACTAAATGTATCCTTTCTAATAGCCATTTTTGTGTACTTAGACTTCTAAATTTAAAAAATCTACCTTCCAGATTATGTCCCTCACATTTTCTTCACTTGACCCTTTATGCAGAACTCATTAATGACAAGTGATTCAGGGAACAGCAAGATAAGCACTTGAAAAGCATTGTCAGGAGGGCACTGGGGATATTAAATGAATAAATAACCTATTCAGAATGTCTGTAACTCTTAAAACTGTACTTTCCTCTAAAATATAACTAGAGACTCTAAGAGAGGTTGCTAAGGAATTGGATATCAACTCCCTGATTCACTGGCTTCAGTTTAAAATTTGGTCCCCCAAAATAAATCAAAATTAGCTAGGTTCTTTTTTCCTTTCTTAATATGGTCCAGTATATAGTGGTAGATGTAGAATCAGGAAAACCTGAGTTCAAATCCTGCTACACACTGCTTTACACACAGCTTTGTGATACTGGATAAAGCACTTGCCCTTTCTGAACCTCAGTTGCTTTATCTATAAAATGGAGGTATTAATAGAACCTACCTCCCTGAATTGTTGTGAAGATCAAAGATCTAAACCCTTAAAAAGTTATCTGCATCACTGCTGAGTTCCCAGACAATATACTCCCTCTCCAACCTCCATGCCAATTCCAACACCAACATTAATATATCTATCATCTGCCCATCAATTGGAGAATGGCTGAATAAATTATGGTATATGAATGTCATGGAATATTATTGTTCTGTGAGAAACAACCAGCAGGATGATTTCAGAGAGACCTGGAGAGACTTGCATGAGCTAATGCTGAGTGAAATGAGCAGAACCAGGAGATCAATATACACAGCAACAACAATACTATATGATGATCAATTCTGATGGACATGGCTCTCTTCAACAATGAAATGTTTCAAACCAGTTCCAATTGTTCAGTGAAGAGAGCCATATACACCCAGAGAGAGGGATGTGAAATGTGGACCACAACATAACATTTTCATGCTCTCGATTGATGTTTGCTTGCATTGTGTTTCCTTTCTCTGATTTTTCTTTCTTGTAGATATGATTTTTCTTGCATAAAAATGATGTGTGGAAATATGTATACATATATTCGATTTGTCAAGTATTTTAACATAATTAACATGTAGTAGACTTCCTGCCATCTAGGGGAGGGATGGAGACTAGGGGCAAAAAATTTGTAACAGAAAGCTTTGTAAGGGTCAATGTTGAAAAATTACCCATACATATGTTTTGCAAATAAAAAGCTTTAATAATTACATATATATATATGCATATATATATATATATATCATCTCATTTCCTTGGCTACAAAAAACATATCAACACAAATATTAACCATTTCTAGTGATCAATAAATTAACCAACTAGCAATTTGGGGGAATACATATTACTAGATGCTGGTAGTCAAATATAAAAACAATTTCTGCCTCCAAGGAACTTATATTCTATAGAAGACTATGTATAAGATATGTGTTTATTTACTTATATATGTTTATATATGTATATATATATACATATATATATATATATTTACTTATATATATGGCAGCTAGGTGATTCAGTTGAAAGAGCATGTGCCCCAGACTCAGAATTTCAGTTCAAATCTGGTCTCAAGATATTTACTATCTGTGTGAGTCACTTAATCCTGTTTACCTCAGTGTATTCATCTGTAAAATGAACTGGAAAAAGAAATGGCAAGCTACATCAGTATCTCTGCCAAGAAAACCCTAAATGGGGTCACAAAGAGTGAGACACGACTAAAATGACTGAACTACAGACTTTTTACTTGTAATTAATCTTGTCTCTCCAATTAGATTATAAGCTTCTTGAGATCTGGGTCTAGATGTTATATTACTTTGTATTCCTGTAGTGCTCAACACATATTTGTTGAGTAAATTTTTTAATGTTGACATTTGGGGCCCAGGTCATTCATTCATCAATCACCAAATAACTTGTCAAACATAATATTGAAAGGAGATAAGCATAGAATAGAATCTTTCCTCTGTATTTTATTCTTCAATCTGCTAACCTCTTCTTGATCCATTTCCTCCTGAGTCTTTCAATTAAAATAGGTGTCCAGAGATGAATTCATGGATGGAGGCTCTAGAGCATACATGGAGGCAAAGACAGAGTTCACAATGGCCAGCATTGAAATGGACATTTTATTTTATTACATGCAGTGTACAGGAGTAATATTTCAAATTCATTCAATTCAACCATCCTATAGACAAAAAACAAGGTTGTGGTAGAGTGGATAGGGAACTGGTTTCAGAGTTAAGAAGACCAGTGTTAAAGTCATATACTTGTTGTGAGACCTTGAGCAAACCATCAACTATTCAGTAATGGTGACAATTCTCCAAGACTATAAGTTACATAGAAAATGCCCACCTTTACTGGAGAGGGAGTTTTCTCATCTAGGAATTTCTTTATCTCAGGAAAATCAGAGGAACACTCCCATTCTCTAAACAGAGAAAATCTGAGTTTTCCACATGTTCAAGAAGGCTTTTCTACTCTGGAGAACAGAACCAAAAAAAAAAAATGACGGGACTAGAGTTCCATGACTCTTTGGTGTCCCTCTTCACCTTTAAAGACATGAATCAGTTGTCAAGTATTTTAACATAATTAACATGTAGTGGATATCCTGCCGTCTAGGGAAGGGGTAGGGAGTGTGGGGGGGGGGGGTAAAATTTGTAACAGAAAGCTGTGTAAGGGTTAATGTTGAAGAATTACCCATACATATGTTTTGCAAATCAAAAGCTTTAATAAAGAAAAAAAAGAAAAAAAGACATGAATCAGTTGGAAGATACTTAGCATGGGAACAGAGGGTACTTCCAAATCTTAGCCCGTATGTTTCCATGGCAACTTCACACCTGGGGAAAAGCAGCTTGATGACAATCCCTGCATTTCTGTCTCCATAACAACATCCTCTGGTCTAAAAGTAAAATATGGCAATTGAATCTGGGGAAGGCATAAACAGGGTCAGCAAATGAGCAAGTTTTCTGGAGGTCAGGTAGATCCTTCTAGAAGACATGTCCCTTCCTCTCTTCTCATTATCTTCTCATAGAAAACTTTGACAAACTCACACAACTATCTAGACATAAATCCATCTCTGGACTCCTATTTTAGTTGAAAGACTCAAGAGGAAATGGATCTAGAAGAGGATAGCATTTTGAGGAATAAAATACAGAGGAAAGATTCTATTCTATGTTAACCCCCTTTCAATTTATGTTTGACAGGTTATTTGGTGATTGATGAATGAATGCCCTGGGTCCCAAATGTCAACATAAAAAAATTTACTCCACAAATATGTATTGAGCACTACAGGAATACAAAGTAATATAACATTTAGACCTTGATTTCAAGAAGCTTATAATCTAATTGAAGAGATAAGTTTAATTACAAGTAAAAAGTTAATTTCTTTCCAGCTTATTTTGAACATGAAAATATTTTATAATAGCATTTTGTATGTGTTAGAGAAGAACAGGGAATAAAGCTGATGCTCACTAATTAGAGAAGGGCTACATAAATTATGATACTTGAAAGTAATGGACTATTACTATGCTATAAAAAAGATAAGTATGATGGTGACAGGAAGCATTGGAAGACCCATATGAATTGATTCAGAATGAAGTAGAACAAGGGAAACAATACACACAATGATTCCCATAATGTGAATGGAAAGAACTGCTGAGTTTGGCCAAAATCAGATTAAATGTAATTGGGGAGTATTTAACAAAATAAATAAAAATATAATAAAATGTATGCCATGTTAATGTGTGGTTTTCTAAATCAATATCCTGGACGATTTACCTGTCATCCTGATCTGTCAGGGTCACTGGAGAAAGTGAGACAGGTAACTTTGCACAGCCCTCCCTCCCTTCAATCCAATTCACTTGCATGTCACGGCATCCCCTTCCTGATGTCTTCAAAAATAAAAGACAAACAACATCCACCAGCAGGGATCACTTTGTGTTTGAGTTTGATTCCAATTGTACTGTTGGGTTTTAGCAATTTCTCAGTTTTTTTCTGACTTTCTAATCCTTTGTTTTGGTTTTCCTGACAAAAATACTGGAGTAGTTTGCCATTGCAACATTGATAAGGAAACTGAGGCAAACAAGATTAATTGATTTACCCAAGGTCACACAGCTAGTAAGTATCTGAATTTGGATTTTAACTCAGGAAGAGGAGGAAGAAAAGGTAATGATCTGCAAGAGTTCCCTATATCTGTAAAATCACTATCTTGTCCCTAATAATAATATCTGGCATTTACATAGTATACTAAAGCTTCAGAAACACTTTACAGACTATGTCTTTATTTGCAGAAGTGGTAAAGTATGAATGTGAAATTTTTCATATATTCTCAGTAGTCATTGTAAAGATTGATTTTGCTCTGTCCCTTCTTTTTTTCCTATTTTTTCTTTTTCTTTTCTTTTCTTCTTTTCTTCCTTTATTTCTTTGTATCTATATGTATTTCTTCCTTTTTTTCCTTGATAAAAATGTAACAGAGGCCTGGCACTGACCAATGAGCCCAATCTTCATGAATATATGCAGCAAACTGTGCTTATGGAATCTTCATATCAGCTCTAGAATATGTGTAGATATTTTTTTTCTTTTTTGATTCCTAAATGAAGATAGAAGCTTTTTGCTGGGCTGTTTATCTGGAACTGGGATACATACAAAAGATTTAAAAGGATGATTCAGCTTTCTTTGCTCCATAATTGTGTTGGACAGAGGAGATGAGCTGCCATTAGCCTCCATAGTGGCCTTGAATACAAGATTTGGTTCTTTCCCTTCATTCATTCTTTCCTCCTCTTAGGTATTGGGCTAGGTTACAACCTTGTAAGATTCTATAAGTTGGATTCTGGAAGCTGGAATTCATGCCAGATTTTTTGTATGCTAACTCCAGGGAAGAGCAAAATCTCAATTTGACTCCTCAGAGAAATGGCTTGAAGGCAGTGATTCATTTTCAGGTTATACTGCATTTGGAAATAAGCATGATCAAGCAAATGCTTTGTAGCAACTGCCCTAAATTTCAGTTTACTCACTCCAGGAATCCAAGGTGTCATACAAGGAAATATTTTTACTCCTGCTCTCTCTATATCGTCTTATTGGGTGATGCAATGTATAAAGTGCTTGACCTAAAGTCAGGAAAATCTGAACTCAAATCTGATCTTAATCATTAACTGGCTGTGTAAGATCCTAGACAAGAGACTTTTTCTTTGTCTGCCTCAGTTTCTTCACTTGTAAAATGAGGATAATAACAAAATCCTAAGAGGGTTGTTTTAGAGATAAAATGAGACATTTGTAAAGAATTTTGCTATTTTTAAAAATACTCTGGAAATTCTAATTTTTATTTTTATTATAAAATAATCACTGGAGAGTATTAGTGACATAAGAGAAATATAATCACTGTCAATTGATATTAGAGAGAATGAAGAGAGGAAGAACAGGAAGGAAGAAAGGAAAGAAGAAAGGAAGGAGGGAAGGAAGGAAGGAAGGAGGGAAGGAAAGAAGGAGGGAAGGAAGGAAGGAAGGAAGGAAGGAAGGAAGGAAGGAAGGAAGGA
>JAJPUD010002441.1:311198-322274 GCA_023553655.1 Myrmecobius fasciatus
GAAGGAAGGAAGGAAGGAAGGAAGGAAGGAAGGAAGGAAGGAAGGAAAGGAAACATTTATTAAATACCTACAATGTGCCAACCACTATGATAAGTGGTTTGCAAATATTATCCCATTTGATTCTAACAAAAACCCTGAAAAATAAGTGCTGTTATTGTCCCATTTTACAGTTCAGAAAACTGAGGCAGACAGAGGTCAAATGATGATGCCTGAGCTGATGACATTAGAGAAAACCTCAGTGTCCTTTAACACTATTGGAAGGTGACACAAACATCAATGTGCCTTCATAAATGTTTGCTGGATAGATGGATGGATGACCTTCTCACTGTGTTGAGGGATTTATGACTGATTCAATGAACAGCAAAGGAAAATCACTTTGTCCCTCCCACTCCATCAGTAAATGCTTTATGAAAGAAATGCAGTGGCCAGTGCTAATAACTGGGTCTTGCCCATGGATGAAAAGGGAATGACAATCCAAGCCTAAAAGAACAATGGACACAGCTATTTATCAAAAGAAAGCCAGAATTTCAAGTTGCTGCCATAAGCCATGGAGAGCTTTCATGGCGGGGAAGCCACTTTAAAATATTAAAATAGGAAACACTCAACATGAAGTCAGGTCACAAAGAAAAACAATTCTGTTCCATGCTCTGAAGGAACACTGCCACAATGATACAGGGACTTGGATGGAAAGAAGTGGGAAAAGACAACTTGGGCATATTCAATGAAAAAGCCATCAAAGCAGGTTCCACATACACTCACAAAGGACTGAAAGAAGCAGGATGGCCCCAGGGAGTTCTAATTTGTTCCATTTTTGCTTTTTTGAATCTGGAGTTCTCTGCCATCTCCCTCTGACAGGAAAATAAGACTCTGTCCACCAGAAAATTAATCTCTACCCATGGCTAATCCTGTGCTCCCCTGATGGGAGAGTTTTTTGTTTATCTAATTGGGAACCAGGTCACCAAGCTATTTCCTACATTATCTTCACCTGAGCCTTACTCTCTGACCAGCTCCACCCAATGGAAACTAGGATTCTGCTTCTGGCCCCTACCAGCTCTGAGAAGTGAGCCTTTTACCTTATCTACCTGGAATCCAGGCCATTACTCCACTTCCTACAATGTCCACACCAATCCCTTACGCAAGTATTCTCTCCCCATCCGCAACCCTCTTTCCAGCATCCCTTTGTATGATTAGAATATAAACTCTGAAGTCAGGAACTATCTTACTTGCTTGTCATCCTCAGCACTTAGCAGATTTATTAAGCACATATAGTCAGTGCTTAATAAATATTTACAGTGAGAATATATCTAGTTACTCTATAAGCCAGAATACCCTCATACACTCCATGGAGACAATCCGTTCACAGCTTCTTCCCTTGGGCCACAGCATCCAAACCTAAACTGTCAGAATGAGGAAGGTAAAATGCATGAAACAGGATTCTTTCAGCATTGGGGGAGCCCTAATGTCTGTCCCAAAGGCTCAGAAAGCAGTGCTAAAATCAGAAGACCTAAATTTGACTATCTCCTTGGTTGTCATTTGAGCGGGTCAGTGAACATTTCTGATTCTCAGTTTCATCATCTACAAAACAATTACATTTGATCTAGATAATTTCTGGATTCTACATCTTATGAAACCCAAAATTCTGTTCTTACCATCCAAGAAAGGTCAAAGAATGAGAATCCCTCATCAAATAACTTAGGGATTTTCCTTTCTTTCTTATAATTGTCTCTTCCATCCTATCTTTGACCCCAAAATAAGGAATTCATCCTATCGCCTTTCTACCTGGCAACCTCTCTGTGGTTTTTTTAAACACATATTTATAAAACTCTGCTGTTACACTGTCATTTTGGTCATGTCCAACTCATCATGACCCCATTGGGGATTTTCTTGGCAGAAATACTTGAGCAGTTTGCAACCCCCCACCAAAGATATGAACAGCTAATTTACAGCATCCCTGCTCATGCTCTCTGATGGGTGAGCCCAGTGCAAATGACCCTTGGCAGGAAGGATAAAATGAGTATATAAAAGAGTCTTAGGGCAGGGAATGAGGTGGGGAAGGAGGGGTGAGTTTATAAGAGGCTAAAAGTTGTTATTCTTGCTCCATGATCTGTTTGACATCAATATTCTATTTGCCAGAGTCATTGTCTTACTAATAAGGATTTTTCTAGCTTTGCCTTACTTTTTGCATTGACCCACTCCCATCTTGGTTTGCTTATAGCAATTAATACCTAGGGCTCTCCCTGTCTTGACCTCCAAGTGTCTTTGACTCTGGGCAGGCTCTGATCCTGAGGACCAGGCCCCATTATGTCTGCTATGACCCCCCGGGTTTCTAGATCCTTGACCTGCCCCTAACAGCTGATGCCTCAGGCCCCTTGGCTACTGCTCAGGCTTCCTGACCTCCTCGGCTTCCAAGCATTCCTCTCTACTTTCTCCTCTCTGGGTACTACAGGAAGCCATGACCTCTTGTCATTCTGTGAGCCTGAAATATCAAACCCTCTTCTTGTTACAGCCCTGCTTAAACTTGTCAACTTCTGCATCCTAATAGCATCCTCTCCTTCCCTCTGTCTCTCTCTTATCTTTCAGTGTCTCTGTCTCTCCTTCTTTTTCTGTTTCTCTGTCTCTCTCCCCCCTCCCTGTCTCTCTCCCTCCATACAAGAGGGAGAGAAGTATCTGTTAATGTTACTGCCACAAACTATTTCAACTTACCACTGAGTTGGAACACAATTTACATCAACATGAAAGGATAAATAAAACTCCTCTTTCCCTCTCCCTCTCCCTTTCTTCCTCTCTCCCTTCCTTCTCTCTCTGTCTTTCTGTCTCTTTTTTTCTCTCTCTGTCTCTGTCTCTCTCTTTGTCTGTCTCTGTGTGTGTGTCTCTCTATCTCTGTCTCTCTCTGTCTTCCTGTATCTTTTTGTGTGTGTCTATTTCTGTCTCTATCTTTATCCCTTCCTTTTCTTCTACTGCTCTATCTTTTCTTTCTCATTCTGTTTTTCTTTCACAAGAAAGAGAAAGGGGGAGGGGGGAAGGAGGAAGAAAAAAGGAAAGAGAGACAGAGACAGAGACAGAAAGAGTATCTTGGTAACTTGCTAAATATCAGTCCAATCCACCTGGATTTTGAGTTCCAGATAAACGGTGCATGTGAAGGAATAGACACAAGATCCCAGACTAACTTAGACGTCTCATAAAACAGACAACCCTTCTCTATAGCAGCACTTGCATTAGACTGAGTAAAGTCTACTCTGACAATAACATATTGTGGTAATGATTATTCGTATATGATCTATCACCAACATTTATTAATCATCTACTATAGCACTGGATTGGTCACGGGAGATACAAAGGCAAACATGAAACAGTCAGTTCCTGCCTTAACAGGAAAGATATATGTATTATATATAAAGGTTTATTCCCTCCAGAATTAGAGTTCTTGAGAAGGAAGAAAGACAAATAGCTTTTGTCAGAAGGTCACATACCTTACCCAAATAGAATATTCCCTGAAAAATAGAATTTAATAAACAGAATTCAACAACTCTGTAAGAGAATAAGAGATATATAAACAAAATCAAAAGATGGAAAATAGAGAACAGCATTGAAGGAATTTACTATTAAATTAAAAAATGAAAAAAGTTTAAATGAAAAATTTTAATCATTATCAGATTCTCTGAAAATTAATTATGATTGAACAAAAAACCTGGAGTCTTTATTTGAAGAAATCAGAAAAGAAAACCAGAATTACTGGAAGCATTGCTCAAAGTTAACATAAAATCCTCTGGTTACCTTCTGAAAGAAATACCAAGTTAAAAACATCCAGAAATGTCATAACCAAAATCCATAGTTTCCACACCAAATTAAAGATGCTAGGGAGCAGCCAGATGGCACAGTTGATAGAGCACTGGGTCTTAGGTTATCTCTCTTGATAGTCTACTTCTCAATTGCCTTGAACAAATGAAAATTTCAGGAACCTTAGAGTAACAAGAACCAAACAAAGGATGATTGAACATACACAGACACACAGATCAAGCTTTCACAACCATCACTCCAGATCCATGGACCAGACCATTTCAGGATCATCACAAACTGGTCCACTACCATTTGAGAAAGGAGAATGGGAGATTGGTAACAAGGAAGGCCAGGCTTAAGCCACTGTTTCTATTGCCATCATGATCACATATTTGAAAGTAAATGCTAGGACCCCAGCAACAATCTCACTGGAGACCAAGTAGAGCTGTCGGAGACTCCATAGAAACTATGGAGAGTAGTTTCCATGGAAACAGAAGCAGAGTTGTTTCAATTAGGTCAGTACCAGACTGAAGGGTCAAAGCTCTGTTTTGGGCAGATCCTGATTTTGATTAACTTCATTGAAGGGCAGATGCATGAGTGTGATTATCTCCTCCCTCCTTTTCTCTCCCTAAGAGAACATGGATTCACTTCAAAGCTTATTTCTGTTAGGAAGCTAGGTACTCTGGGACACACCTATAATCTCTACTAAGATTATAGATCTCTTGAATTCAGGGATTATAAATTACAAAGAGCTAAGCCAATCTGGTGTTTTAGCTAAGCTCAACTTTAATATGGTGAATTTGCTGAGAGCAGAGTGGTCACTAGGCTAATTAGGAAGAGGTCAACTGACTTGTCAAAGATCCCATGCTAATAATCAGAGTAAAACAGAGCCAATGACTAGTCTCTGAACTTCCAGTCTGGGTAAGAAAGGGAGATCAGTCTTTTTAAAAAAATGTTTAATTTTAAAAATTCATTCAACATACCTATTCACATAATCTCTAAAAATCTTATATTATGATAAAATGGTGGTTTTATAATAAAACAGAGACTACCTCTGCAGTCCTGTTCTGTTCTGTTTTCATTTGTTCAAGGCATCTTAGAGTAGACTATAAGGAGAGATAACAGACATAGAAAGAAACTGGAAGGATGGGGCTGACATAAATGGCATTCAAGGAGGTGGAGGAGTGCTTGGACCTCCATAACTTCAAATCTGAATTAAAAGAATTTGAGGACAATCAATTGTCATTTTTTCACAGTTAAGATAATGATGATTTGATCAGACCCTGAAAAGAATGGGATGAAAGATATGGGGAACATGGCAGTACATCTCCTAGTCCCTGGTTCTGTCTAATGGTCGAGGCAGAAGTCTCGAGTCCTAGATCCAGACTGATTGTAGAGGAGTAAGGCACCATTGAGCTACTCAACTAATCAAAAAACAAACACAATAATGAACAATTAGAAAGAAATCGGCAATGCAAATGGATATAATGGAAGTGATGTACCTAGAGACTAGGAGTAGGTGCACAAAGTAACTAGATACTTGCAGTGATCAACAAGAGCCTTCAAAAATACAATTTTTGAGCACGCACAAACTCTGTTGGATTTTGGTAATACTCTTATCCTAATGCCCTAAGATTTCACTGTTTTTCAGACTATTTAAAGGAGAGAGGAAAAAGAACATGGCTTGAAAACCAGACACTTTGAAGTGAGAAATTAAGCAAAGAATTGGGAGGAAGTGGAACATTTTTTTCCTATGCAAAGCAGCTCAGGACATTCCATAAAAGAGAGAAATGCAGGATAAAATTATTCAGTACACACCCTCCCCAGGGTGTTTTAAGCTGGCAGGGGATGACTCATACTCCAGGAGGATACTGAATAATCAATTTTTTTTCTTTTCTTTGTTTTTAAATAAAGCATGCATATTAAAGAACCAAATACTGTGATAGGATGACTAATTATTGTGTACAACAGCACATTAATTTCCACCATGTATATGTTGCCTCCTTTGTTTTAATTTATTTCTTTGAAACCAAGGATTCTTTCACTTTGTCCTTGTCTCAAGCCCTGTGCTAGGCACTGAGCATACAATTTCCACTGATTGTCATCTCCTTATAACTAAAAGTGATCGCTTTCTGAACACAGTCCAAGATTGCATTAGCTTTTTTATCCTTCTTATCACCCTGCTGACTCATAGGAGTTTGAAGCCCAGTAAAGCCCCCAGCTCTTTTCCAATAGCTGTCAAACTATGCTTCCCTAATTTTATATTTATGAAATTGATGTTTGTAAACTCAAATGTAACATTTTACATTCATCCCTACTGATTTTATCTTTTGTGGAATCAGACCAGATTTCTAGCCAGTGAAGAGATATTTGAATCTTCTCATCTAATAAGTTCATTAATCCTCACAGCTTTTTTAATCTGCAAATTTGATGAGCAAATAATCTATACCTGAATTCAAATCCAGCCTCAGATATTTATCAATTGTGTGATCTTGGGCAAGTCACTTAACTACTTCAGTTTTCTTAATGGTAAGATGAGGATCATAAAAGCATTTATTTCCTGGAGTAGATATAAGGATCAAATAAAATAATATTTGTTAAAGTGCTTTGCCCAATGCAAGACATATAGTAATGCTAGCATTATATAGCTAGCAATATATAATATATATGCGTGTGTGTATTCTATAAATACCATCTATTTATCATCATAATAATCATCTTCAATACCTTCATTCCAAGTCATTGATCAAAATGCTTTTCAGCAGAGGACAAAGCACAGATCGCCAGGGCATTCCACTAAAGATTTTGAATCTTTAACAATTATTCTTTGAGAATAATCCTGGCATAAAATAAGAAATGGAAGAAGATAATTTCTTTCACTTCTTTGCAGAATTAGGAGGCGCTTGAGTATGGAACAGTACATACATTTTTATATCTTTTTGTTGTATTAATAGGTTTTTCAGATTTTTTCTTGTTGAAATTGTTTTAAGAAAAATATTGATTTTTATATGGAATGTCTCTCCAGAAGAGACTGATTATTGAGGATTTACTGACAAAAGTTGTCAATAAAAATCTATTTTTTTTAAATGATAAATAAAGACTTAGGAAGAAAGCTTGAATCTAGCCATCTTATTGGTTTCAAATCACTAAACTGTAATATTGTCTAACCTTTGTTTTTCTGTATTTTCTAAAAGAATAGTATAACATTTGTGGCAAATAAAATGCAACAAAGACAAGCTGAGGTATATTTTCTCTGAACAAGATAACAGTTTATTAACAGTGGTACATATAGCTGTTATATATATATGTAAATTATAATATATATAATAAGATATATATATATATATAATATAATATATATAAATAAATAAAGAGGGTCAGACTGTCCTTTTCAGTCAGATCAGCCACAATGATGAGAAGGGAAAAACCTTCATTGAAACACAAGAAAGAAGGATGGGTGACTGAGAAACATCACAATGGGCTAGAGCTGGGAAAAGTGGATTGGTTTTCAGGTGTAGATGATTATGGGCCTCTGCCAATTAAGAAATGTTAATTGCTTTTTGGGTCTCAACTGACTATAGTAATCTTGGCTAGAAAATTAGAACTTCCCTAATCTGGACCACCTGGTTAGGGGTCCCTTGGGGGAGATCAAACCACTATTAATTTCAGAAGGAGAGACAAGGAGGAAAAAATTATCTTTTGGGAAGGGGCTCAGTCTAAATGGGCTTTTGTTTATACACAGAAAAATAGCTGTCCTGGGTGCTAGTTGAAAGAGAAGTTCAATTTCAACCACACCTTTAAGAGAGACCATATTTTTTAGCTTAATTGAGAATGCTGTTGTTTGCACTTCACTCTCAAAGATGACCAGTGATATCTCAGGGATGATATCTTGACTTACAAATGAATTAGATTTAAGTGAAACAGAACTACCTGACTGCCTTTAAACTCAAATCATTCTGGCTGTCATTGAATGGCCAATAAATAACTGAGAAATGGTTGACAAATTGGAGAATAGGATCAATTACATTGTTATTAGAATCAATTATTAAATGATACACCATAATTTTAACTTCCTTACATTTTTTAAAATCTTTGTTAGATTCTGATAAAGGTAGATAGGCTATGTCTACAATATTGCTCTCAGTGGTTTAGTAAATATCAGAAAAAGAAGTATGATTAATCTAGCATGACTGTCTTTGAAGTTATTCTATTCCCTTGTGTGATGAAAAGATATTAAACTGTTCTTACAAAATTAGGCATCATTCCATATCACTCACAAAGAGCTTTGAGTCTTCATGTTTGCACCACAGATTATTTTTATCTCCAGAACTGTCCAAATACTGCCTAAAAGTTACACTTCTTCAAAACATCTATTATCAATATATTGTAAAAACAAAGTTCCTTTTCTACTCCTCTTCAGAATCAAAATGTTCATCTATACAGCAGCAGGAGCTTACATCATCAGCATTAATTAATGTAATTAATTATGAATTTCTTCCTTTACTCCTAGTACTATTTCTATTCTTCTCATCACTAAACCACTACATTTATTTTAAAGGGACAGCATATCTTACACTTGTGATAACTTCCTTCTCTAGATGTTTACAAATCACCTCCTTGATCTATTCCACAAATTTCTCGGGGAATCACTGGTCTATAGTGTGGAGAATCTGCTCTCCTCCTTGCTTCTGAAAATTAGAATATTTTCCCCTCTCCAATCTGACAAGAGATGAACAATTATATCAACAGGACCAGGTGAATAAAATACATTAACAAATAGAAGCTTTCTTCCTAAGTCTTTACTTATTATGATTGTGAGCTCCCTTTCATCTACTTTTATGCTGTCATTTCCAGGGTACAGGTGATTCTCCTTGGGAGAGAAAATAGAAACAAAACCAAAAGATTTGAGATGCTCTTTCTTCTCCCTCTAGTCAGTTATCATCATCCAGTTATCATCATTTATAAGCAGTTGTCCTTTTTTATTTTTGATCCTCCATTCTCCAATGTGATTTTTCTAAAGACTAGGCTGCCATTTTCTCATCTTTACCTTTTCTCAGTAGTCTCATATCATTCTAAGTTTTGGTATCCTTGCACTCTTCTTACAAAAACTTGCCACATATATTCCTTTTCTATCACTTGTTCTGACTTCTGTATGTATTTTTAAAATCTACATGTGCCCTGAAGTCAGGAGGACCTGAATTCAAATCTGGCCTCAGACACTTAACACTTCCTACCTGTGTGACCCTGGACAAGTCACTTAACCCCAATTGCAAAAAAAAAAAAATCTACATGTGTTACAAGTTTCCTTGTAAGTCTTCAAATGACTCCCATTTTCACACTTTACTGAAATTGTTTCCCCTTGTGCCTACATTTTTTTCATTATTGAGGATTTCCTATCTTTTCATCAGTGACTTCTCCTGTAAAATTTCATTCCATGGGATTATAGACCATACCCATCCTTTCTCTGAACCCTTTGAAATCTGTTTTCCCAAAAGTTAGGGCATATGTTATAATAATAGCAAATATTTATGTCGCACTTACTGTGTGCCAGGCACTGTGCTAGGTGCTTCATAATTATTTTTTCATTTGATCCTCACAACATCCCTGGGAGATGGGTGTTATTATTATTATTATTATTATTACCTTAAAGATGAGAAAAATAAAGCAAATAAAGATTAAGTATTCGGTCAGGGCCACACAGCTAGTAAGTGTCTGAAGCCAGATTTGGAAGCCTAGCATTCTAACCACTGTGCCATCTAACTTTCCCTTTTCTTTTCTAAGAGGAACTGCTCAGTTTCCTGCTATCATTTCCACTACAGAAATCAGTTTCTACTTCTTAACAAAACTCTAGAATACAATTTCCCCCTCTTACTTCATCTACCTTTTGAAGCATAGGGCAGTTAGTGCAGTAGATAGAGTCAGGAACCTGGAGTCAGGAAGACTCATCTTTGTGAATTCAAATTCAACCTCAAACAGTTACTAGCTGTGTTACCCTGGAAAGCCACTTAACCTTGTTTACCTCAATTTCCTCATCTGTAAAAAGAGATGAAAAAGGAAATGGCAAATCACTATCTTTGCCAAGAAAACCTCAAAATTTGGTCACAGAAAGTTGGACATGGCTGAAAAATGACTGAACAACAGCAAACATTTTGAAGCATGAAATTATCATTGAGGCAAGTCAAAAAGGTATTAGCCATTCTGATTTTAGCAGAGAGAATTTCAACAGATGTCTGGATAATTGACATCTTCCATCACTACTATAACAATCCTCTAACAGGTGGCTCCTGGATTGGCTCATGAATTCATCATTCTAATGTACAATACTACCCATACTCCATCTCCATTTATCTCTCCTGGGTATTTGAGGGCATTTTTACATAATATAGAACCATATAAAGTCATACTCTTGTCATAAGCTTTATCCTTCCATATTAGTTGTTTTTTTAAAAAAACAGTATCTTAGTGACACCCTGATAGGTTAAATTTTTCTGGATTAAGACCTCAAGTTACTTGACTAAACTTTGGACATTTGTATATAGACCTTTAAACTTTGAGTTTTGCTTAGATTTTATTTCTTAGCAACTCTCTATAGCATCTAGACTGGTGCTTTCTCTCCTTCACTCTATTAGTTTGTTTGTTTTTTTTTAAATTAAATTTTCAATACAGCCAGCAAATGTTTTTGTGAAACTAGTTTTCAATGTTACATAACAAAATTTAACAAATTATCTCAAAGACCTTTTGTATATTTACAGAACAAGATAGAGTACATTATCTTTTTTTATTAAAGCTGTTTATTTTCAAAACATATGCACAGATAATTTTCAACATTCATCTTTGCAAAATCTTGAGTTCCAATTTTTTTCCTTCCCTTCCCCCTACTCTGTCCCATAGATGGTAAGTAATCCAATGTGTTAAACATGTGCAATTCTTTTATGCATATTTCCACAATTATCATGATCCACAAGAAAAATCAGATCAACAAAGAAAAAAATGAGAAAGAAAATAAAATGCAAGCAAACAACAATAAAAAGGTGAAAGTACTATGTTGTAATCCATACTTAGTCCCCACAATCCTCTCTCTGGGTACAGAAGGCTCTCCTCATCACAAGACCATTAAAACTGGCCTACATCACTTTACTGTTGAAAAGAGCCCCGTCCATCAGAATTGATCTTTTCAACAGCAAGGTGATGTAATCTTCCTGTTGCCATGTATAATGATCTCCTGGTTTGGCTCATTTCACTCAGCATCAGTTCATGCAAGTTTCTCCAGGCCTCTCTGAAATCATCCTGCTGGTCGTT
>JAJPUD010002442.1:3361-34124 GCA_023553655.1 Myrmecobius fasciatus
CCTTTCCTTTCCTTTCCTTTCCTTTCCTTTCCTTTCCTTTCCTTTCCTTTCCTTTCCTTTCCTTTCCTTTCCTTTCCTTTCCTTTCCTTTCCTTTTCTTTCCTTTCCTTTCCTTTCTTTTCCTCCTTCCTTGCTTCCTTCCTCCCTTCCTCTCTCCCTTCCCTTCCTTCCTCTCCCTCCTTTCCTTCCTTCTTTTCTCCCTTGCTCCTCCTTCCCTTTGTCTTTCCCTCCCTCCCTCCTCTTGCCCTCTCTCTTCCTTCCTTCTTTCTTTCCTTCCTCCCTCTCTCCTTTCTTCCCTTCTCTTCTCCTTCTTTCCTTCCTAACTCTTCAACAGAATCTAGAATACGGCTGATGTTTTATTTTACAGAGTGGCCATCTGAAACTGGGACTGGAAAAGTGGCCTGTCATTAGTGAGAACATTATAGATGAGTTATCTAGATATTTGACAAAGAACCATTACCTTTAAGCTCCTCTCCTTTCCCCAAAGACTCCTTACTCCCCAGAGGATCTTTCCAGTATGAATTTCAATGACAAGAGAAACATATCATAGAACTTAAAACAGCACTGTCACAATAAACATAAAGGAATGGCCCCAGAAAGTGATAATCAGAGACTGAGGGGACACAAGACTTTAAACACAAAATCCCCTTTTCTACCTTGGCTTTCTTTCTTCCTATACTTGTTTTACTGGCCAGGTTATATATATGGAGAGTCTAGAATGGGAAGTCATTAGTTACATGGTTTTTGACTGAAGCAATTCTGTGGGGCTCTGAAAGCCTGAAGTTAAAGTACAGTAGATAAAAAAAAGCAACATAAAAGCAATCAAGTTCAAGGTTAGTTGCCCCTTCTTTTTTCCTCTCTAAAACAACAATAACAACAACAAAAAGATTGTTAATTATGCCACAAATGTGAAATGAATTCTCCTAACTCTGATCTTCACAAAGCTGGGTTCCCAGAATTAGAAAAGCAGGCAGCAACCTTTTCCCCCCCTTTTTGAACCAGGGCTGTTGCCTATGCTTAAATTCTCTTGTTAAATCTCCCTGTTTTATAGCTAATCACATTTTTATAGCAGGCATGAAGCTCTCTACAAGGCCCTTGCTGAGCTGTTCCTGTAAATCAAAACCTTACTTTGCTGTTCTGCTAGTTGGCAGTGGAACAGAGTTAGTTTTACCATTTATGGTTGTGAAGTCCATCTAGTGTATTTTTTTAAAACTACAGTTTTTTCCCTCCATTCATACCCTATGCCCTTCCCCCACCACTATTCTGCCTCGGAAATGTATATTCCAGGCTCAGTGAAAACATTCAAGAAAGAAATATCTTATTCTTCACTAAAGTAGGCTAATAAAATTGACCAATTGACAGAGAATTCTTGGTTCCAGTTCCTATGCCCCAAATGTCTTTATTGGGAGCAAACTTCAACAACATGGCAGTGGATGAACTGAAGTATAACTGGAAACTTGCCTAGCAATGGAGCCTGGTACAAATCTTATTTAGGAGGCTATGGAAGACCACACCAAAGTGTGACACCTTTGGACACCATACAGAAAGGGTATATAAAAAGGATCCCCCCCTCTGGAAATACAAATGTGCAAACCACTCTAAATATCATAAGGCCTCTACAATGCCTTTTATTGGTGTGTCAGGAAGAAAAGGAGAGAAATCAGAACCTGTTGTGTGACAGGTTAGGTAAGCTAACCTCTCTGAGCCTCAGTTATCTGTGAAGTGACATCTGTAATTATCTAACTTTTTAAACATATCACCTTAAGAAAAAAATAAAGGAAAGGTTATAACATGCAAAATATTTTTAAAGTGAGACACAAGACTAATTGTCTTTATACATTCTATTATATGCCACAATTAACATTCTTTATCATCAAACACCACATAATTTTTCATTGAAAATCTAAATTCTCTCTGTTGTTTTAGTTTTATTTCAACCTCAGCACATAATGAGAATCATGAATAAATATTTCCTTTTTCTAAAACTTGTATTTCTCTTTTCTCGCTATATGATGAAATAAAATGGCAGCTCATTAATTTTTTAAATCCTCTGGGATTGTTTTAAAATCATAAAGGAGAGAAGGATAAAACGGCAGGGAAAGGAAATTTACATGATAACTTTGTTATGTATTTAAAAGAAATAACAAGTTGTACATAGTGAATTTGCAGTTGCATATACAATCATGATTTTTTCATTGTACTATATTATGAAAATGCTTGTTTTATTCCATAAATTTAAAGGAAAAAAAGAAAATAAAAAGAAAGAATAAAGGAAAGAGAGAATAAAGGAAAGAGAGAATAGTTCCTGCCAATATAAGGTAAAATATAATACAGATGAAATATAAATATTTGCCCCCCCCAAATCTGTACTTAGAAATTGAATGGAGGATATATATATATACATATATATATGTATATATATATATATATATACATATATATATAATATAGCACACACACACACACCCCTATGCAAACATATGGGAAACAAGAAGAAAGAAATAATGATCATGAGAGTCCTTGCAAACATATCATGCTGACAATGCTTGACAATCAGCACCTATATCTTCCTCTTTATAGTGGTCATCTCCAAAACAAAATACCACAGACTACTTATCATATCTATTTGCAACAGGAAAGACATAACGGAAGTCAGAGAAAGCCAAAACAACAGTATAAGGATTGCAGGAAATCCTCAGAAAGAGTCTGGGACTTGGGAATGGGAGTGGGGAGGGCATAACTTTTGATCTCCTGTTACTATATGACTCAGTAACTTACAGCTTTATTGTCCTTCTGGACTATTTAAAACTTGTTTGACTTGAAGGTTTTCCCCATAGGACTAAGTAATTTTACCATGAGATGTCTCACCATGTATGTCATTCCCTTCTAATGTGCCAACCAATAAGGATACTGAAATATTATGTCAGAAATAAAAGCAGGTGACAAAATATGCTGGGGCAGTATATTAGGGACCTTAACTGCTATCCGTAAGTCAACACATTGAGACCATATTGCCATGAAAAAGGCTAGGCTGAAAGTTACACAAATATCAGAAGAAGTCGATTTTGCTTATGAGATATATCTCATTCTCTAAAATGACAAATTAACCTTTCAGATTAAAAGAGACTAGGTGTCCTGCTGTTCAATTTAATTAGGTGCTAAAGACCACTAAAGCCCTCAAGAAGTCCTGATGACCACCCAGCTCCCTCTCCCTCAGGTGTTATCAAACCACTGCATCTGTTATATAGTTCTGGCTCTATTTCAGAGAGGCTATAAAAAGAGGGGCAGAAAAAAGACATTGCCCTAAATAGGTGTGCCCTGGAATGCCTTAGAACAGGGCTTCTTAAACTTTTTTTTATGTGATCCCAGGTATATTGGTGGATAAAATAGGTATAGATATCAAACACTGATAATAAGTCATAATTCCAAGACCTGCATGTGAGGTGGTGAACCACAATTAAAGAACTGGGCTTTAGAGGATTTTTTCATCAATTAACACATCTGAGGAATTTGAAAAAATTAAGTAGGAGACATTTGTCTTAAAACTATATACAAGATCCTGAGAATCTGTATGTAAATCAATTAATCAACATTTATTAAGTACCTATTATATGATAGTACCATTCTAAGAAGTGGAAAAATGAAAATGTCAATGAAACATTTGCAAAGTGAATATTATTTTAATTGTATCTGGAAGGTCACTATTTAATCAAATCATGATTTAATCAAATCATTTCCTTGAATAAGGAACCCCTTAGTAAAGTGAATACAAGAGTCACCTAATTTATTTAGCTTATCTTTTAATGGCAATTCCATATAGAGTAAGGGAGTTTCAGGAACTCATGTCTAAGGAAAGAATTAACACTGAACCAAAAATATTTACCAAGTGTTGACCAAGATCAAAAAAACAAAAGCCTAAATTTGATATTTTTCCTTTCCCAGGTTGTGCCTCTTTTCAAGCTCTGAACCATTCCCTTTTTTAGGATAGAATTTTCCATCCAAACTATAATGCAGTATTCTAAAACATCCATGTTTTAATGTGTATATGTATCTTTAATTATGTATATTATAAAGAAATAAAGCTAGTGGGTAGGAAAAGATTTTTTTGAGAATGGTGCAATAAAATTTGTACTCATGTTTTGGCTTGTGATTGGGAAACACTACTCTAAAGGGGAGAATGAAAGAAATACTCAGCCTAAGAGGTAGAAATATTAAAAATAAGAATGAGCTCCATTAGGGGATCACAGAAAGAAATAGATCAAAAATCACTATAATGATGGTAAATCAGAACTTATTACATCAGGTTTGTCACATGCAGATTCATAGCCTTTTACTGTAACAAAAACTCAAAAAGAAGGATTTTCTCTTTTCTTGAGAAGTAGATTCTGCTTAATAGAGTCCTTCAAAAGCATCTTCAAAATCACAATATATCTGTACGTTTTATTTTGCTATGTACACAAGTTTCAAGTCATTAGTTGTTTCCTCACAAAAAATTTTTAAATCTATTTTGATTTAATGAGAAAAGAATGGCTGAATGGAAGGGGACCATCATGAAGACAGACAGTATAAAAGTTACCAAAAAACACTTAAGATTATGAGTATATAAAGACATTATTAGTTCTTGGAGTCAGAAAGACTCATCTTTATGAGTTCAAATTTGGCTTCTGACACTAACTAGGTGTGTGACTCTTAACTAGGCAAGTCACTTAGTTCTATTTGCTTCAGTCTCCTCACCTGTAAAATGACTGAAAAAGGAAAGGGCAAACCATTCCAGTATCTTTGCTAAGAAAATCCCAAATAGAGTTGCAAAGAGTCACACATGAATAAACAACACTATCAAAACATCTGCATAATACCTTGAGAACCATTTTTTTTTCAAATTTAAAAGACTGAGCAATATATGAGATAGCTATGATTATAGTATTTGCCTCCTGGACGCAGAAATGAAACTTACAAGTCTTAATTGAGACAGGCATCATCCACGTAATGCTAATAAGAACCAATTATATACCCCATAGCAGACATATTATTGAGCATTTTAATCATTATACAAGCCATGAAGGTCACTTAAAACACCTTTTTCATTAATATATCAAAGCCTAGCAAATTTTAAAGGCTCAAAAGTCTCTGTAAAAGGACCAAATTCTATGAATTTCTTAATAGAAGAAATGGATTGCCAGTCTTGCTTCCTGCATAGTAGTACCAAATAGCAATGTTATAATATATGTTGTTATCTGTGTAGATGATTCCTGGATTACTGCAAATAGTCAGACCTAATATCTTTCCTTAGCTCCAATCCCACATTTTTACCATATCACCTCTTTCTCTAGGGTCTTTCAAAACTCAATTAAAGTGCCACTTTCTACATAGAGTCTTTCCTGACAACTTTACCCCAATTCCACCTGAGCATTCTCTTCCTTTTGAATATATTTAATTTATATTCTGTATATAAAGTTACATATACATGTTTTATTCCTCATTGAATGCTATGCCCTTGAAGTCAGGGGACATTTTATTTTTTTCTTTTTTGTATCTCCAAAGCTCAGTACAATGTCTGACATATAGTAGGTTCTCAATTAATGCTTGCTGAGTGATTGCATATTGTATTGTAAATAATAATACTATCATCATAACAAATAATAACCCCATCCCAATTTTGTTCATGAAAAGGAATTACATTTGTACATATAGTATAGCTCAGACCCCCAGAATCTTTTTAAATATCAGTCTATCCACTGGCCTTCAAAAAAGTTTCCTTATTTCACTATCGATTCAAATATCTCCTGTTGTTTTGTCTTCTTTAATAGTAATGATTATAGTCTCAGCTATTAAATATACATTTAAATTTTCTGAGTAGAAAACATAAAATTAAGTGAAAGAAGAATACCACAACTCTTTTTTGATGTTCTAATAGAACTTCATTTGCTCTTCTTTTTCCTCATTGGATAAGGAATACTCAGAATGAGCAAACATAAACACGGATCGATCAAGCTTACATTAGATCCAGTCTTGGAATGCAATTTTTGAAGGTGAGAAGCTAATAGCCTGGGATTTTAGCTTCCTAACTGTTGGGCTCCAGCTGGTATTGTTCTTAGGTTTTTGTAAACAACACTTTCTGTTGAAAGAAGTTTTTAAGGAATCACAGATATCTAAAGGAAATCCACTCTCACCCAAACAGTTATGACCAAGAGAACCTTAGAGTGATTTTATAGCTCTCCCATCTACGTGTGGAGAACCCATTGTGAGTTAACTGCCTGTGTCTGCTTCTGTTTTATTGAGATAGAGATGGCATGTTACAGAACACTGACCTGGTTTGGCTCTCAAAGCAGAAATAATTGAATGACAAACTGAGCGGGTATATTTTATTTGTTGGACTGGAATTGGGAAGGAGCAGCATGTGACATAGAGATAGGATATAGGGATTTAAATCTATTTCACTCTGACGCCAGCTCTCTAGCCATTACAATGTTCTGGCTCTCAATAATTTTAAATTTTTCTTTATTTTATCTAATACAAAGAAAGCCTTCTCAACTTTACTTGGAATGGAGGCAAAGCAATTAAAGTAACATATTGTATCTGGAATTGAGATACATGTCCACTGGAAGATGGTTGAGCAATATGACTGATACATTGTTAGTAATTAGTACTCCTAGATAAAGAGTCCAGATATTAGAAAAAGGGATAGAATGCTCTGTGATTGGCAGCTGGATACTTGACAACAGATCGTTTAAGTACTTCATGAAGAATAAAAGACATCAAACAATACTCATAATAAGATAATTAAAAAGGCAGGATTTTGATTTCTGTGAAAGAAGATGGAGGAAAAAGAACGGAAAGAAAAATGGAAAATTGCTTAATTACCAATATTAGTTATCAAGCATTCAGTCTAATATAAACTGTCCTATCTTCTAACAAGTTTCAGTGGCAGGATTTCTTGAAAAAGACAGTATGTTTAAAAAGTATACAGCTTGCTTTCTGACTATATCAAGTAATTTGGTTGCTTTGTAAAAGACCCGCAGTGAGCACAAGGCTCTCCGTTCCTTTTAGTAGCAGTGGACCCTAAGTGGTGAACTAAAGAAGGAGGATTCTAAGGGAATGTTTATCTTCCAGCTGTGCTGTGTGGGGATCAATCTTTCTGATCCCCAATTCAGCTCTATTATTACTACACCAAACAAAACATCCAGGTGGCCTTTTCCTATGTAAACACAACCCAGCTATAGGATCAAACTTACATTCCTAATAAACACGGGGTGTTTTGAGAAGCAGAATGAGAGTTTTTGCTTTAGTTGTTGGAATATCTCAGTTTGCTGCCCTAACCTTTGAAAGATTGTAGCTGTTCATTAGGTTCCCAGATTGAAGTGTTTCATTCACAACCTTTTAAAAGGGAATTTGCAGAATCTGTATGGAAAACCTGCTTTCATATTTGTACAGATCATAGATCTCATTTACTTTAACTGTATTGCACTCACAGGATAAAAAGAGCTTGTCAAAATGATAACTACCTATTATTCCCATTGTTCAGTGGAATTTCAGAGCTGGAAGGTCTTCAAAGGCAATATCTAAATCAAACTCCCCTCTAACTCATATATAGCAAGATTTTGCTTGTATCTTCCAGTGAAAACCATAACTCTCAAGAAAGCATTGTACTTTTGGACAACTTCAATTAAGGGGTTATTCTTAACCATGAGCTCTCTCTTTTCAATTTATACTTTTTTTTTTGCTTCTTGTTCTACTGCTTGGGACTAGACAAAACCAGTCTAATCTGTCATCTTTTACAATATACATTAAGATAGCTATCTTCTTCTCTCCCCACTGCCTTCACTTCTTTTGGCTGAATACCAGAAGTGCCTACCACTGGTTGTCATATCATATGAAGTATAGCTGCATCCCTATAATGAGCATCTTTCCCTAAATGCTCTCCACATGGTCACAATTCTTTTCTAAAGTGATCTGGGCACAGTATACCATATATGGTTTGACCAAAGCTGGTCATAGTGGTGCTTTCAACTTTCCTATTCATAAATTGTTTTTAAAACTTAAATAATTGGAGAAAATGAGCATATTGATCACTACAGGAGATAAAGAAGAAGAAAGTCAGGCAGTTTTAGGCAAGGAGAAAATTAATAAAATTATGAGTTGGTTATTCCATAACATTGTACTTAGTCGGTGTTTTTTTTTTAATTCTGTCTTGATCTAGATTCACTAATATCCTGAATAAAATAAAAAATCTCTTACTGTCAATCTCAAAGGACTGATAAGAGGAAAAGCCGTTATATTCAGGATTTAAAAATTATTGGAATTGGAAAGTAGAAAAGTATGACATTTTATGATGAGGATAATGGATAGAGGATAAAACCTGGGTCTTTTCCACTCTGACGTCAGCTATCTGGTTACTATAAAGCATTGATTCTCACTATGCTTTTATTTAACATAAGGAAAACCCTTTCAACTTGACTTGGAATGGAGGCAAGTGACTGAAGGTAATATATAGGTACTGGAAAGTGAATTGTGAATATAATGGAAGGGAGTTGAGCAGTACAACTGATAACTAGTCTAGATTTTCCAAAGATTTCATATATTTTAGTTCTCTCACAAAGGGCTTTTATTTTACTTTTAAGATACCTATTCTAAATCGGGGCTGCTTTAAATCATCATTACACCTCCTCCTTTCTTGTCTTTCCTCCCATAATCTTTCACAATGGAATGACAAAGAAAGGCTAAGCTATACAACTTTAAATGTCTAATATACAAAATTTTATTTAGGAGAAGAAAAGAATGATGTTCTACCAAAAAAAAAAAATCTTGTTCCCTTTTGTGGTGCTAGGCACATTATTCATTTTAGTAGTTGATAACACTGGCCGGCAAATTAGTTGATTCAAATCTATAGTGCCTTCTAACAATTGTGATTTCTTGAACCTCAGAAGTTAGTAGTTAGTCCCGGGAGGTTACTGACTTTTTAAAATATTATGTGTAAAATTCTAAGACAAGATCCAATACTATATTTAAATTTGACTCTTTTAGTGTTGACATGGGTAATTCTAAAATTTAAAATTCTCTCTTTCCCTTTCAGGAACTAAATTAGTTGAAACCAGTGTACTTTCAAATCAGTGATATGGTAATAACAAAGCGAGTTAAAAAAAAGGTTTTCAACTTTTCTAATAATGTTGAAAATTTTTCAATATTTAATTCCAATAAATAATTAACTTCAATTTATCCTGGTTTCATTTTTTAAAATGAAAAGAAAATATGAAATATTTTCAAAAATGCCATAACAAGTGATAAATCCATATCAGTTAAGTGACCAACAAGCATCTATTAAGTACTTACTATATGTTAGGCATTGTGCTAGGTATTGGGTATGTAAATACAGAAATGAAACAGCAACTGACTTTAAGATTACATTCTATTGGGGGAGATTAAAAATATACTTATAAACATGTACAAAATATATGCAAAGTAAATCTAAATTCAATATGGGACATAGCATCACTTCCAGAAATGGGGGTGGGCAAAGAAAGAGTTTTGCTGCAAATGGTAGGTCTGAAAAGGTGGTAGGGTAGTGTGGTCCGAGGATGGAAAAAGTTAGTTGGCTAAAAACATTTTATTGTCAAATCTTCCCCTCCCCCTTTTTTTACTTGATTGTTTTCTTTTTTCCTGGATATGCATGTACATTCATTTTTAAAATACATGTTTCTTTATCAGAAAAAAGGGAAAAACCACAAGAGAAAAACAAACAGAAGAAAAAAATAAAAAAATATATAAACATAACGTGCTGATTTACATTCAGTCTCTATATTGTCAAATCCTGACTAGAATATTTATATATTGACTATTTCAGAAGGGTACTATGAGATTTGATCATTACTTCTACCATGATGGAGTTCATCTAGGTATTTTTATTATTATTATTATATCACCAATATGCTGGTTGACTAGCTTATTTATGTGTATATAAAATATGTGTATATTTATTTACACATACCTATACACACACATATATGTATGTATACTTCTCTATGTATGTGTATATATAATATAGACATATAAACACATATAGTTTCTGTGATTTACTGAAAAACTAGTAATTGTACAAAATGACATAAAATGCTTTTATTTTTTTACCTTAAAAGCAAATTCTCCAGATCTTCTTCCTTCTCACTAAATCTCACTTTAGTAGATTTCTCACTTGTTCACTAGGCATCGCTGTTCTCTGACTGATAAATCCCTGGATGGAACCACCATTTAAGGAGGTATCCAAACCATCTCTGTTCATTTATTTACCAGCTCCATTTCTGAACCTCTAGGCTTCTCCAGGTCTTCACCATCAGCCTCCTCCCATTTTCCTTTATTCTTTTCAGGTTTATTTTATGTCTTCTCCCATTGCAATGTAAACTCCTTGGTGGTAGGGATTATCTCATTTTTCTTTTTTGACTTGTATTTGTATACCCAACACAACACAAGGCCTGGCACATATTAAATGCTTTAAAAAAATCCATCACTGGCACTAACTCTGAAATAGATGGATATAGACCAACAAATCCTCTATAATTAATCTAATTAAAGAGCTGCTTCTATGTTTTGGGGGCTTCAATGATTTTCTCCCTTGGTCACTCACATGACAAAGGCAGAATGAGAACTCAGATCTTCCTAAATCTAAGATCAGTTCAATATTTGTACTATTCCATGCTGCTTTTCTCTTAAAATGACTAGTGGTTCCTAATGAAATAAATGTTTCATTCATTTATCATCGTAACTCATTTTGTCTTTTGTTATATTTTCTTACTAGTCATTATTACTGATCACATTCAAATTCTATAAATTAATATTGAGATAACAAGAGTACCCTATATTTAATCCAATTTTGTTGCTCTATGTCAATAAATTGTATTCAACTTTTTATGACCCCTTGAAGATCTTGGCAAAGATATTGATGTGGTTTGCCATTTCCTTCTCCAGCTCACTTTATAGATGAGGAAACTGAGGCAAACAGGGTTAAGGGACTAGCAGGATCATGCAACTAGTAAATGTCTGATGGAAAATTGGAACTGAGATCCTCCTGACTCCAGGGACTGTATTCTATCTACCATACCAACTAGCTGCCCCATTTGAACCAAGAGTTTATGAAAATACAGAGCTCTATTTCACAAGTCTTCCAAGGCCCTTTTCTGGGGTCTCTTCTTTTTTTGTTCTACAGCCTTTCTTTTGGTGGACCTCATAGCTCTAATGGATTTAATTTCCATCTCTCTGCAGATGATTCCCAGATTGGCATATTTAGCCCTTCTCTTGCACCACTAAAGACCTAGGCAATATGAATTGTCATGGATTTTTTTTTCAAGCTGGATGTCATGAACTTATTATCCTTCCATCTTCTAATTCAAATTTCCCCACTTTTTAGTCAGGTTACCACTATTTTTTCTTTCATCCAAATTCACAACCTTGGCACTATTCCCTCATTCTAAGCTTCACTTATTATATCTAACCAGTTACCAAATACTGTCATTTCTACCTTACAAAAATCATTGTATATATCCCCTTCTCTAATATAGTCCTCCCTGGGTCTGTTGTCCTTTTTCAAAAGGATTGTTTCAATAGCCTTCTAATTAGTTCCTCTGCCTTCAATCTCTTCTCACTCCAATTTATTCTCCACATGATTTTTGCTAAAGTTTAGATCTGATTATATCCCATATCCCTCCCCCAAACCTTTTATTTGTTAAACAGCAGTGTCTTTCTCTTACCTCCAAGGTCAAATACAACTCCTCTTTCTGGAATTTAAGATGGTTCATAACTTGGCACCCCCTAGCCTTTATCATTTTATTTCATATTATTTTCCTCCACATATTCTACTAGCCAGAAAAATTAATCTTTATGCTGCCCCTCATGCACTATGCCCTCTCCAATTTATATGATTTTTTTCATAGGCTGATTAAGGAAAAGATATATTTTCTATGCCTACATTTTAGAATCTTTAGTTTCCTTCTAGACCCTTAGTATGAGGCCTTTCTTGATTTCCTCCATGTCTAGCACCTTCTTTCCCTAAGGCTATCTTGTATTTCTTTTACTTCTATTATGTGTGTGTGTGTGTGTGTGTGTGTGTGTGTGTGTGTGTGTGTGTGTATGTTGCCTTCCCTGTTAGGAAAGAAGTTCCATGACGGAAAGAATGGTTTCATTTTTGTCTCTGTATCTTCCACATATACCACCTGGCACATAGTAGGCAATTAATAAATCCTTGCTTCTTTACATGATAGATTTGCAGCACAGAAATTTCCAGGACAATTCAATAAGCTGGTAAGTTGAAGAATCTCATCAGAATATTAAGCACAGAAATGGAGTAATTATTCTGTTCTATAATTCCCAATCACTAACCTATGCCCCCTAGTATAAAATTCAGATGACAAAGGCAAATTCATGTTTAATTAAATTTATTTTGTCATGAAAGATCTATGCAAGGTTAGCTACAGAAGCAAAGTAGGTCAGATTCACCCAATTAAATTCATCTGAATTTGACTATTGGAAAGGGAACAATGCACTGATTTTAGTACTGCAGAAGTCCTTTACAACCAAAAGCCATTTTCAGAAAACCACAATATCTGGTCATTCTACTCTGGCAGGAAGACAGCACTGCAATTTTTAGAAATTTGGTTTCTTCTGGTGTGCTAGTCATTTGCTATACATTTGATTTAAATAAATAATTCTTTTCCAGATCAAAAAACAAAACAAAACAAAACAAGCCAGTTTAGTGACTTAAGAGCTAAGGCTTGATTTTTATATGATGTGTCCAAGATTTAATGCTTGTAGTAAGAGAAAAACAATAATTGATTAATAACTACTAATGCAGTTGCTATCCATAGAAGGTCAAGACATCTATAGTCAGTCAGTTGGTTGATGGGAATTTATTAAGCACCTACTATTTTCCAGTCATCATGTTAAGCATTGGAGATAAAAAGGAAGGCATATAGATATACCCTGCTTATGAGGACCTCACATAGGGAGGATAACAAGGCAATAAATATGTAGAAACAAATCACATACTATTTTACACATATGTGTATGTGTACACACATGTGTATACACAATATACTTATATGTATACATGTATGCATGTAATGTGTGTATATGCACATATGATAAAGAGGAAAAAATTAAGAGAGGGAAGGCACTAGAATTAAGAGTAGGCATAATATGGGGCATGAAGCATGCTAGGAAAGTCATGAGGCAGAGATGAGAAGAGTTACAATTCTGGCCATGGGATATAACCAGTGAAAATGCCTGAAATAAAGAGATTCGAGTGTCTTGTAGATGGAAAATCAACATGTGTGGAGAATTAATGGAGAACATGGACAAAAAGTTTCACAGAGGGGAAGATGTGTGGGATTGTGATCTGCACTCTTAAAGGGAGCAACCACATTGAGGAGACTACAGATCAAAGCGTGGAAATAGTAAATGCATAAAGTTTCCACCATATGATATTGGAATTTTGCCTACCGTAAGGCAGGGAAATGATATCTTGGTGTCCTCTGGATATATTTCACCTTCTCCCTCTGCGTATGCCATTCTTCATTTTTGGGACATTGTCCCTAGTCCCTCTCAACTAAATCATTTCTTTCCTTAGCTTCAAGACTATAATAATAAATAATCACAACAACAACTTCAACTCACATTTATTTAGTGTTTTAAGGGATCCAAAGCACTTAGAGTATATTATCTTAATTGATTCTCACAGTATTTTTGGAGGTGGGGGGATGGGAAGCATGATTATTCCCATTTTCCTGATAAGTAAATTGAGAGTGGGAGAGGAAAAAAAAAGTGACTTCACCAGATTACATAGCTAGTAAATATCTGTCCGGATATGACTCCAAATCTTGCAGCCTTTCCATTTAATCAGTATCTTTCTAGGATTCTTTACCTTCATGAATACTTTTTGAGATTTGTCTTCACCTGGCTTCAATAACTGCAGCGCCTGAGGAGTCACTCCCTCCCTCTTCAAATATCTTGCTATTCCTTCTCCTCCACCAATGAATATGTTTATTTGTGCAAATTTATAAAATTTGGCACTTTATTAACATTATATCAAAAAACTAGTTAATGCTTAAATTCTAAAATAATCTGCAAATTAGCAAAATGTGCAATTAACAGATGCTTGAACTGATTCTGTTTACATAAATAATTATTTGTTTGCTAAAAAACTTCTGTCTAGATTATCCCAAGGGAGCAAATGAATGAATATATTTAGAATGTCTGGATCCTGAGTAGGTGGCTTATCCAATGCAAACTTTTTATTGACTGAGAAACTAATCAATGAAGAGCCTCTTCTTCAGACAAGTAATTAATTCTGGAAATAAAAACCATTTCTTGAATTTGTTGGGGTTTTTTCTTGATGCAAAATTGGCCATTTCAGTCACTGGCTGTGATACACACAATCATATTTGATCAATTTTACTCCTTTGTAATTTTATTGAACACAGTGATTTGTTTTCTATTTCCTTTGTTATTCACAGAAAAATGCTATTTTTTTTAAGCAGTAAGTATTCAACCAATATCATAAATAGTATCACCATCATCATCCTAGTAGTTGAAGAACGCAACTTGGAAATCTTATTCACATGCTATAGGAGGTAAAATTTTTCTTAACTTTTATTAAATGATAAGGTGATAAAAGATAATATATTAAAGACAAGATAGAAAGATAGTATATTAAAATAGCATATTCAGAATAGACTATAATTATCAAAGGAATTCTCTGAATCTCTGTTGAGAATATTACAATTTTGTATATTATCTTTAGCACTTCAAATTTGAAATAATGCTTAATTGTTTAATTTTTTAAGCATTCCTATAACTTGGTATAATATTTCAATCTTCATTTCACATAAAATGAAACTTGGAGTACAAGGAAGAAACATGATATACCCCAAGAAAATAATAGTAGAACTCATATTCTCTGATTTCCAATGGTCTACTTAACCAGAGATTGTAAAAAATAAAATAAAATAAGGAAGAGAAAGAAAGAGAAAGGAAGAAAAAAGGGCATTTTCAGAAACATAGTATGTTAAACAATTATTTTATAACTTTGAATTATAGATGACAAGGATCAAATTCCTACCATTGAAACTCAGCTATCAGAAAAACCATGGCTCCCACTACATTTGGTTAATGGGGGTTACATTGCATATCCTTTCAGATAGCTGTCATTTTTACAGCTACTCTTTGAAGAGGACCTCTGCTGTGCTCTTCCAGCATGTGTGACCAACAAAATTTTCCTTTTAAGATGCTGGTTAAAATTCCCACCCTCCCTATGTTGTCCTAGAACACACAGTTTACATCAACTCAAAGGGGAACTCCTGGAACCTGGTGGGCATATGCTACGTGTCATAAAGGACACACTGCTGAAGGAGGAAATGCCTGGATAGCCAAGACCCCAGGGGTGTCAGAGGCCACAGCACTCTAGGAGTTAAGTGGTTCCATTGAAGTTTGTTTTGGCTGGTGTTCAGCACTCTGGTCTAGCCTAAATTTGCTTTCACACACAAATCTTGGAACCAAGCCACTGAAGTCAAATCTGCCTGAGTGAGAAATTGGTCACTACATTTAAATAGATGAATTATATATTAAAAAAACAACAAGGGAAAAGAGCATCCCCCCACTTTGCATCACCCCACACCCCTGAATTCAGGGTTTAAAAGGAGAACTGACAGTAAAGTTAGGAATTGTCAGTCTCCAAAAATTAATTTCAAGTTATTGTTTTTGAAGAAGTAAGAAAAAAAAAGAAGGAAGGAAAAAAAAGGGGGGGAAAGGAAAAAAAAAAACCCATAAACAATGCACAGTCATGCTTCTCCAGTCTGACTTTTTCTGACTATGTTCTCTCCTTCAGGCTTTGTTTTGAACATGGCCTAAGGGTCCAGACAGTTGAAAATCAGCAGTGAAGTTTCCTTAACAAAAGTCCCAAGGATTTGAATTTGCCATTACAATCTGGAACAACCAGAAGAGCTCAGACAGGAACTTTGTTTTGCCAGAGTGTCTGATAAAAAGGGAAGACTTTCCAATCAGACATAAACATTTTTGAAGCTGGTGAGTCACAGTCTGTATCCAAGAGTTAGTTTAAAACATGTGCAGATATGTGTACAAACATGTGCACATGGACATTCCTCTTTACAAGAAGTCAAGTGGGAATTCTGCAGATTAGTCTATCTATGAAGCTGTTATCTGGGCATCAGTTACTCTAACATAATACATAATTGATATTCTCATTTGAATGCTAGAGAGACAGAAAAAGACTATTAAAAAAGGTTTTAAACAATGTGACTTTACCAGAAGTTATCCATATAGAAAGCTCCATAGGGGAAAAAAAAGAAAATACAGTTCTTTGTGCACTAAGTAATGAAACAATTACTTTGCATGTGATTCAAGACAAAAATTACTTTTCTTTTACTTTATATGTATTCATATGTAATAATATCCATATATGTATATATTCATTTGTGCATAAATGTTTATATATGTATAGATATATCTATAAATATAGATATAGATATACATATCTATCTATGTATCTATTTATACACAACCAGTTTAGATTTGGATTATCTACCATTCTATGTCCATTAGTATCTTCATTCTGTCAGGAGGACACAAAGGATCTCCAGGATTGGGGAATAGGTCCTCACCTGGGACAAAAGTTACAGGGCAGGAAAAAATGTATGGTTAATTATCTGCATTGCTGGAAAGTTATTCACATCAGAGAGTGACCTCCTAGATAATTAGAGCATATTTATTACAGGGCTTTTGTGAAGACCAAAAAAATAAAGTATAAAAAATACTTCACTTTATATGTCAACTGAAATTCAATATAAATAGTATTTCTATTTTGTTAACTACTCATCTTTGCCTACCTCCTCCAGAAAAACCTCTGATTCCCCAGCCTGTAATAAGCTTCCCTCCTCTCTCAGAATTAGCCTTTTGGAGCATCTTTTTTCTCCATCTGTTTCTCTGACTCTCTGTTTTTATATCAGGCATTACTGTGGTATTTGCCATTTATTTGTGTCTGTGTAAATGCCATATTCACTCTCATGACTTTAAGTTCCCTGAGGCTAGCAATCCAGTCTTCTGGAAACTGTTTCACTGGCGCCTTTTCTACGATTCAGCATTCCAGGAATGCTGAGCTTAATGAACATGAGTTTAAATGACAAAATATCAATCTGACAGATTATCTCCTGATTTTATCCCAGCTTGGCAATCTGATTTACTATTTGCCTCATTGCCCTAAGTCAGTTACCTAGAGATCCAGAGTGCATGGAAACCTATTTTGGTAAGAGTGTGTTTCTGCTAGCTTATTTTATGGATGTGAACCCTTAGCCATTAGTTAAATAGAGTTGCTGAATACCTCACAAGTAAATGAGTAATACACATTGCTTATGAGAAATCAATAAGAAATGAAAAGTGCTAAATTGGTAGGTAATGAATTGTGGGGTTAGGAAGCATGGAAGAAATAAAGGGATGGAGTAGAAAGAGGGCTTGAAATTATGGGCATAGACTTCCCTATAAGTACTTTAGAGATCACCTAGCCCATGCCTTCATTTTTAAGATGAGCAATCTCAGACTCAAAGAGGTGAAACAGCTTCCTTCTAAGGTCACATGGCAGATTACTGCCCATAGCAAGGACTGGGACCCAGTTCTCTTGAGTCCAAATCCAGTGATCTTTCCACCAGGAAGTATTATCTCTCAGTTCTAATCTTAGGCATGAATGGATCCATCAAACAACATGTTGAGAGATGCCATATTTAAGAGTTGGAAGGAGCTTAAAGAGTTACCTGGTACAACCCCATCATTTAAAAGACGAGAAGACAAAAGTCTGAAGAGATTGTCTTTTTCAAAGTCCAACAGGTAGTTTTATAGACAGAAATTGGATTTGAACTAAGGTACTCTAAATTGATATCCATTAATCTCTACATTGAACTGGCTTCTCACATACAAAAATATCAAAGTGATTCTGTGGTCTCAAAAGACGGTAATTTAATTGTATGGCAAAATAAAATTATAACAGCTCTTCCAAAACAGTAAGGTGAATAGACATACAATAATGTGAACAGAGATATAGTCAGGAACAAGTTTAGTGTAATGTAAATAGCACAGAAATGGTGAATAAAGAGATGTAGGTTTTAAACATGGCTCTATCATTCAACAGCTGTATAACCTTGGACAAATCATTACACAGAAAGATATGAATGTGATAATAGGCCAATAGATTCTACATTCATTAAATCATTAGGTCCAATGAATGATAATCATGACTCAATATCAATCTATAGAAAAGAGTTTAGCAAATGACACTAGGATCTATCCTTGGTCCTACTACATTAGATAAATTGATCAATTGACTTGGATTATCACATAAATAGTGTTCATAACGTCTATGGATGATACAAAGGTGACAGACATGGTAATTACAATGGCTATGAAAATAGAATTCTAAAAAAAATTGTGACAAGAACAAAGGGCCAAGTTTAAGACTACATTTAATAAGGATAGATTAAAAACAAAACAAAACTACCCTATCAGTACAAAAATCCATTTGGCAATTATAAGAGAGGCATGGATAGCTAGACAATATTTAATTTGAAGAAAGTATGCTATTTGTAGTAGAATAAATGCTTAATATGAGTTAATAATAGAATAGAAACAAAAAAGGTAAATGTGATCATTAACTTTAGCCAAAGAACCAAAATGTTGAATGTAAGTGAGGTGATAATGTTTCCTGTTGGCCTCAGTCCTGTTAAGACCAAATCTGAGAACTGTGTTCAGTTCTAGATATCATGTATTAGGAAAGACATTGATAAACTATCCAAAGGAAGATAATCAGGATAGTGAAAATCTACAAACTCTTATCATGCAACTACTAGCTGAATAACTTGGACACATTTAGCTTAAGAAGAGGAGCTTATAGGGAGTGTCAAATAATTATCTTAAAGTATATGAAAGACTGTCATATGGAAGAGAGATTATATTTATTTTACTTCCTCCTAGAAGAGAGAAATAGGAACAATGGTTCCAAGTCATTGAAAGACTGATTTTTACTCACTATAAGAAATGGCTTCCTACCAATTAGAACTATTCAAAACCTGTCTAGGTTGTCTTGGGAGAAAGGGAAGTCCATTTCTCTAGATGTCTTCAAGTGGAAAATGGATGATATCTTAATGAAGTAGAGAAATTCCTTTTTAAGTGTATGTTGGTCTTGATTACTTCCAAGGTATCTTAGAAGAAAAATATTGTTTAAATCTATGACAAACATCTCTGAACCTCACCTTCCTAAGTGGATTAGACTAGACCAATGATTTCCAAGATTTATTGTTCTGCAAATCTCTTCCAAAGACAATAACAAAAAATGAACCCTCAGAATAATTTAATAGACTGCTCATAATATTGTTTTAGATGTGTACATTAAATCTGAAGTGGACAGAGTTTGATATAATCGCAACATGAACACCAAAATCATTGTGGACATCATTATGATAGTTTTGAATCAGAAACAAACTTATCTAGAGAATCATTAGGGCTCTAAAATTTTATAATTATACCCAGATGCAAAATGTTCTTCCAACTAAAAATAGTTTTCTCACATTCTTTGTAGAGATTATGTATTTAACAAATGACTGCGATAAAAAGACCTATCAATAAGTGTATGGAATTAGCACTTAAAAGAAAACACTTAAGAACCATGTAGAGAAAATCAGATGCTGAAATAAAATAAATAAATAAACAGAACATATTCTAAATTAGCTGTTGAAAAGGTTCAAGGTTAGGTAGCAAAAACAAGCCTCATTTTACATAACAGAGAAATCCCAGAAAAGTTATTTTTTAAAATATTTAAGTAAAGTGAACGTAAGCATATTAAGAGAGTTAGCTTTTTTAAAAGAGTGCAATAGCATTTTTTAGACTAAAGATTTGTCTAAATGAAATTATTTTTAGGTTTAAAAAAATCTGTATTTCATGTTCTCTATAATATAGAACCATAATGTAAGACTTTCTTAGAATGAAAGCATCAAGTTAACAATGTTTTAATGGATTGCAAATCCTGCAGTTAGCTTTTAGTTATTAAAGTAATCCATACATCATTTGTAAGGCAAATGTTGTTTTCATCAAAGCCATCTTTATGAAGTGGGTCACTTTACTGTGTGTATAATGTATATAGACACAATTCAAATATACAATGCATACACATATATATACATACATATAATACCATACAAACTCACACCATACATATATAAACACAATACATCATATAAATGTATACATCATATATACACACATATAGATCTATCCATCCATATACACATATACCAATCATATATATATATATATATATGTATATGTATGTATATATATGCATTATGCATGCAGATAATATACACATTTATTCACTATCATACGCAAATCATACATACATATACACATACATAATATAAACACTCACACACAAGCATCATATATACATACATATATATACACACATATATCACAATACAGACAGTTCTGAGCTGGACACTACAAAGGAATCAACAGATATTTCTTTTATTCTCTAAATGTTTATATTTGTTTCAGTTTCATTTTCCAAATCACTACCAGGGTGATGTGTGATTTAATAACTGAACTTGAGTCTTAATTATGAACTCATAATCAAATCCAGAATAAAAAAGTTTCAAAGCAACTCAGTAGACTACTAAAGCTCAATGACTAGTAAGTGATCCATTCAAAGTTAATGCAGGTCTAAGAACAGAGGATATTTCAGCAACACTTAGAAAAATGAAATGAAGTTTTTCTTTCATCTTGACTTTCAGGGAGGTTTGGTGGAAAAACAATTAAGATTTCCATTTTGACTAATCAAAAATAGCTTTCAGCTTCTGAAAATAGATTGGTAAGGAGTTGCATTTTAAATACAGCTGCCTGTTAGATGTTGATCATAAGAATTAGAGTCAGTAAGGTGACCAGAATCCATTGCAGGTGGGTAGCAAATTCCAAAGAATTTAAAGACCTTCCAGATATTTGGATTAAATGAGTTTACATGAAGTAACAAAGTAAAGAATTAATAAGGAGAGGCTCCCCTTTGCTCTGATAAAATAAAGAACATCCAAAAGACTTCCAAACTTACATGGGATGACTTACAGTCTTTTATTATTTACTATTCCTTTCCATTTGTACTCTTGCAAGGCTATATATGCAAATGATAAATTTGGTTCTCCTTCCCCTAGGACAACTAGTTCCAAAGTCTGGAGACAACTGGCCCTTCCATGAATGCCTTATTTATGTCATCTATTTTTGTTATGAGCCACAGATCATTATGATCCCTTCAATCCAAAATAGAGAATTCTTATTATGGAATTTTTTTCTTACTTAGACACATATAGTAAGTAATTCTGCAGTCTCCAGTATGGCATAGTCAAGTCAGAGCCAAGAATAAGTGCATGCAAAACAAACCTCAGGGACAATATGATCAGGATGGGGAGTGTGAAAAGAAAGCAACAAGGATAATCTTTAAAATATTTGTTATGAATATACATAATTTAACTCCAGAACATAGCTTCTTTTCTATACAGGTATTTAATTTATTTTGTGATGCTGTTACAAACATTATTCAAAAGGCTCAAAACCTCTAGTGGACAATGAGTTACACACAAGGGTCACTATTTTCTAACACTGAGGGAATCACAATTTTTAAACATGGCTGATGGCACAGAAACGCTTTGTTCCAGTTCTGACTTCTACCTAAGTTATCTGGGAACACCAGTGACCTCTGAGCACAAGAAAGTGTCCTCCTGTACCCTAACTTGTAAACTCAAGAGTACTGCAGCCATATTTTATGTATCCTTGGAGAGGATTAATTTAATTTTGATTTCCTCTCTGTGTGTTTTCTTTGGAGGTTTCCACATATATTGCTAAAGTTGACTAAAACTTGGCAGTGAGAAGGCTGTAATATGATGTATATCACTTTAGCTTTACTCAGCCAAGTTGGCCAGCACTTCAATAAAAACAAAGAGGAGGCCTCGAGGACAGTTTCATCTCACATTTAGGAGTCAGAAGACTGTGGCCGAGAAACAAAGAGGTGGCAAGATATGTCATTTTGGACCAAGAAATTTCTAAGAGACCAGGTTTGACTTTAGTCATCTGATGAATGACATATTACACAAAGGGTATCTTAAAAATATTTGCTATGAGTAAACATAGTTTAACTCCAGAGCATGGTTCTCTCTATATACAAGTATTAATTTTTTTATGACATTGTTACATGCGTTATCTAAAAGGCTCAAAACACCTGGTGGGCAATGAATTTTCTTAGGATATCCTTCCTTATAATTTCTCAGAGTAAAGAGGCTAGAACAGAAGGATGAATATTCCTTAAATCAATCAGTTTTCCAAAAATATTGATATCAAGTTTCATCTACTACCTTTTTATCTGCCCCTCATTAACGCAGAAAATTCTATTCAAATAGTTCAACAAGGAAAAAAAAACAAACTATTTACTTACTGCCTGAGAGCTCTGAGGAAATGCAGAGGAAGAATCAAATTTAAATAAGACTTAGTCCTTGCCCTCAAGAAGTTTGCAGTCTAGCATAAGGGTGAGATAGATGCACTAATAACTATACTACAAAGTAATGCTTGATAAATATATTGTAGAAGAGCAGAAAAAAGTGCTGAGGACCAGGAAGAAAGGCTGTTACTGATGAGTATTTGATAATGGAAAACTTTTTGAAGAAGGGATAACTAAATTGGACTTTACAAGATAAGAATGAATTTTAAAAGGCCCAAAATGGAGAGGAGGACAATATAGGCCTATGAGTTATACACCAGTATGATTAGAGTAACACATATATGGAATCACAATAACAAAAACAACATCTGATATATAGCCCTTTAAAGTTTTCAAAAAAATCTGGACCTTCCATTGGACCTTTAGAATAGTCCTATGAAATAGATACTACTTGTATAATTATCATCTTCATTTCACAGAAAAGAAAAATGAGGTTTGGAGAGAGTAGGTGATTTGCACATTGTTACATAGTTTGTGTGATAGATAGGTTTTTAACCCTTGTTTTCCTGACTTCAGGAGTTATTATGCCTCACTCCTTACAGAATTGAATAAATTAATTGGAAATAAAACAGATTGGAAAGGAACATGGCACCAAACTGTAGAGCCCTTGAATACACAATCAGGCAAAAGAAGGCACATTTTATTCAGTAAACACAAAATGAGATACTTCGAGTAGAACTGCACAATAGAATTATATTTAAGAAAGCAAAATTCAAATGAATGCCTTCAGATATAAATCCAAATGGGAGTAGGAATCCAGGCCTTTGAAGAAGCTTCATTTCTCAGTCTTTCATATTTATAGATTACTAGAATTGAAAAACATCTAGTCCAAAACTTTCCTTTTACAAATAAGTAAACTGAGGCTCAGAAGACTTAAAAGTCATAAAATGAAGAGCTGGTTGAACTCCTAATTCTTAGTCCCATATTTGTTTGTTAATTTGTTATTTTACTGTATTGCATTTTCTCCCTTGATTTTTCACAAAATTTCTTTAAAGTAAATAGATTGGCCTATGGGAATAGTCAGTCAGAAAATACCATCTCTCAAGAACTCCTAATTATCTTTTCAGTTTTCTTCCTGTGCCATGTTACTTGAAGGCAATGACAGTATCACACAAATTTTTCCTCTGTTCCATTATCGATCACATAATTAATAGTGAACAATGAATTCTTATTTTTTCCTGATAATGCAATGGTTTAACCTAGACAAAACATTGATTTTTTTTATCCCCTGTTTCCACTTTAGTCATGCATGTTAACTTATGTGTGCATGAGAAAGAAAGTATTTCTTTTTCAAATTGAGAGCCTTTATCACATTTGTGACCTTGCAACAAAGGAAAATGAAATGAGCTATTTCAGGGTTGAAGGACTATAGCAGAGACTTTGTGTATGTACTGACAAACTGCTTCCACTGCAGTCAAGATTTAACACTTGGGTCTTCTTCTTTGTGGCTAATTCCTGTTGTTTTTCATAGCTGAGATGCATTTGTTTCATCTCCTGATTCCAATGTTCAAGTAATTCTGCTTTCTTTGGCAGGAGTTGTAGACACAGTCCTGCATTTAGTATGACTGCCTGGAGCACCACGCATGTAACTTTAGCCTGGAGCAAGAAACTCACTTAATGGACAGATGAGGCTCTTGTAGGGCAAGATGCACAGATCACTCATCTCGGTGAGTCTTCTCCCTCTGAGAAGGTAACCAGGAAAGGCACTCTAAAAATCAAAGGAATTGAGGTATTTCAGTGACCATAGTCTGGGACAGAGCATTTAGAGCCAGAAAGGTTATTGTTTCAGAGTCTGAGTGAGGTTTTTTTAAACTATGCAGTTGTTTGTAAAAAAACATAACCATATTTTCTGCTTCTCAAATTCCAAGGACCAACTAATCCTTTGGCACTAGTAACATGTTGCTTTTAAAGATCCAGGAACAGGGAGATCAAGAAAGGATTTAGACCAATCAGAAGAAAGCATATGAAAGTATGGTAGAATATTTTCTTAGCCTTTTGCTTCTTTATTTTATCTCAAACCAATATTTTGTTCAGGATATGTTGGCAAAAAAATTACTATCAAATTTTGGAGGTAGAAAGAACATTATAGGTCAAATTGTGTGATTCTCTCATTTTACAATTAAGGAAACAGAGGTCTAGAGAAATTAAATCACTTGTCCCAAAGCTACAGAGCTAATGATTTGATTATTACCCAGATTATTACCCAGGTTTCTAGAATTTTGATGTAAATTCTAAAATAGCATAAGGTTGATTTCTGGTTGTTAATTAAACTTGGCAGGGTCAAGACTGCATTCTAGGACTCCTGACCTTAACTTCAGTGCTTTTATTCACTATACCACACTGTTTCTTGTTATTAACAGTTTTTCAAACAATAATAATTTAAGATAACACAATTTATTATGGACAGTCAAGGAAGTTATTATAAATGATATAAATATATTTTTGGAGGAAACAGATATTCTACTTAAAAGGAAAAAAAAAACACCATCCCCTGAATGTTCTTTCATTGACATTGACCTAGTATTGAAAACCGACCTAATCCTACCCTTTCATTTTATAGTTAAGGAAACTGAGAATCATAAAAGTTAGGAGACTCACCCAAGATTAAACAGTTTGTAAGAATATAAGTATGTGAGGTTCAAATACAGGTGCCCTGTATCCAAATTATGTGTTCTTTGCATTGTGCCATACTGGTCATAGAAAATCTTAAGTTGTCTCTACTACATTCTGCTATTGATATCATGCAGTGTCCCCAAAAAGAATGATATTCAAATAACATAAGAAAGAACCTATCCTATACTCACCCTTTTTAGTTCCAGGAAAGTATGACTCCTTAAAACCAAAGGGGTTAATGATGTTAACCACCCAATTGCAAATAAGATGTAAACATCACTAGGAGAATGAACCCAGAAAATCAGTGACAGATGGAAGTCATGTCCCTGAGTTGAGGAACTAAAAATGTATTCCTAATCCCCCAAAGTCTGCCAGAGAAAAATTAAATGCCTTTTTTAGGAATGACATAAAAAGGAATTTAGTAGATGATTCATTTTAGAGGATTTCTGAACAAAAGAAGCTTAACATTTTTTTTTCCACACAGGCACCTGAAGTTCAAATCATACCAAGCTTATTTTCATCATTTCACCTATGGAATATCTGCAAGGCCACCAATGGATAAAGATAAAGCATCCTGAAAATATAAGCCCCTTTCTAATATATTTCAAAGGCACAAAATATCTAATGAAACCTTACATTAAAGACTTCTAAAGCAATCCTATGTACACATAAAAAAAGAATGTCTCTTTCCCTTGAGCAACTCTTCAATATTAAATATTTATTTTCCATCAGTAGCATAGTAACATGTGTAATAAAGAGTAAATAAAGCTTATTAAGAGTGAACTTACTTTGTAAGCAAACACAACATAAAGTTGGTTGTCCAAAATAATGGGGAACATGAAAATAACTTTAAAAATTTAAGATGCTCTATTGTGTATTGAGACCTTTTTCACCGAATGTCTTAAAAATGTTTTGTATAAAATCACTAAGAGGAAATGTGATTAGGTCCATTTTGCAAATAGATGAACTAAGAAAGAAAAATAATGTGAGCAAATTAGGAACATAGGATCATTAACTAGACTCTTAGAGTCAGAAGGGATCTCATCTAACACAACTCCATCACTTTACAGATGTGAAACCAAAGTCCAAGAGGCATACTGACTCTCCCATATTCTCAAGAGACAGATCTTCTGATTTCTTATTTCTCATAGTATATTGTTCTATGTCTGAGATTTCTGAAGAACTATTATCTATTTTAATATCCATTTTAATATCTCAACTGGCATTCCAAAACTAAAGAAACATAAAATGGTAAGCTGATTTTATTATATTTAATCTTAAAAATCACAGAAACATACAAGTATTGCTCTAAGAACAGGCTTTAAAATGAGATCTCTGTTCTGAAATGATAAACTGGCACACACTAAATTAATCTTTAACATTAAAATGTTTTGAAGATCAATACTAATTATATTTTAGAATTTCAGCAGCTAAGCATAAAATTATGTAGATAAATAACTCTCATTTATAAGCATTCTTCCTCTACCTGAGAAGACCGGGTCCACTTGAATATATCACTTCTTATTAATATAAAATTGAGTGTTATTCTAACTTATTACTTTAACTAACCAAGGATAGACAATATTGCATTAACGGATAATAAAAAATGCAAGAACAAACAGAAGAAAAATGGTAAAGCTCTGCAATTCTTAAAAATTAACCAACTTTGTTTCTTTATTTCATTTTCAAAGTACAGCAACTTCATTTAGACTACAACACAAAAGAGCCAAATATGCTTTCAGTTGTTGAGGCTTGTTTCTTTTTTCTAGAAGGCACAATGACATCAATCAGGGCAGTAATGCCATGTCATGCAAGTGAATTGGATTTAAGTGATGGAGGGCTGTGCAAAGTCACCAACAAATCTGTCTTTTTCCTCTATAACCATCTTGGCCCAGTGGCAAGATAGAGATCAGGATACCTGGAGGTGACCCTGCATGCCATGGGAGACCATGGCCTTTTTAAGCTAAGGTCTTTAACAGGCCTCAATTTGACTTAGGCAACACCCCATCAGTGATTAAGGTTAGGTACGAAATGAGGAAAAGTGTGATACTTTGGGCAAACTCTGAGGGTTGTATCTTGGAGCCTTTCATGATCAAACCAGTGGTTTGTTGCAACCAATCAAAGGATCTGAGAACCAAAGGTTAAAATTTTCAGGGGGAGTATTTATACATCAGAAATTAGCCAACACTACAATTAATGTTTAATTTACTATTTTGTTGACTGTCTTGATTTAAGAAAATGATGGGAAAAGTTAATTATTTAATCAAATTTAAAATTACATTCAGCATATATTCACATATAGGTATATACACACACACACACATTATATATATATATACAAACACATAGTCAGAAAATCAAGGAAAACACTTTATGACTTAATTGATTTTTTACAAAATACTTCCCTTGAGGTGCTCAGAGGCAACCTACATTCAATAAGATGAGACCATGAATAAACAAAATATTCCACAAATAATTAAAGAATTTTGGGGGATGATGGTGATGAATTAGAGATGAGAAAAGTGAGGTTGAGAAAGATTAAAACTAGCTGTGTTAATTTGGTTAACATTAATAATCATAATAATTAATAATTAGTTAATTAGCACTTTAAAATTTGCAAAACACTTTGAAGAAATTATCTAATTTGATTCATGTAATAATCCTATGAATTTGAAATTACATTATTCTTCTTTACATTTCTATAGATGATGAAACTGAAGCTTAAACAATTTAAGTAACTTCTCCATGATCATGTAGTTTGTAAGTTTCTGAGATAATATTTGACTCAAGGACTTTCTGAATCCTAATCTAACACTTGACCTTCTATACAAAATTTCTTCCCAAGTAGCTATATATTTCTCATTTATTATATTAGATATATATTACATAATTCTCATTCATTATTTTAAGAGGACAAAATATCACATATCCATATTTTTATATAATAACATTACTATTACATAGGTTTAAAACATGGTCTCTGGTCAGATAAAACCAATATATTTTTACTTATTTTATTTTACCCTATAATATTCAAAAATGTATAGTTAATCCACCTAACCTATTCTGATACTCCTTCCCAGGTGGTCCTGAAGAAAAAGTGACATTAATTTTATTAAAAGAAAATAGACATTTTCATAATGCTATGAGTCTTCCTAGTAATACTTAAGTTGTCAGTATTGGAATTTTAATGAATTATCTGAAGGGAAACATGATGGGTGTCTGTGTAAAGAAAAAAATCCTTTGAGCTAACTACTAAAACTTAACTATTTCAGATAATGGGGGCAATTTTAAGACTCCAACAAACTGCAGAATTTCAGGATTAGCTAACATGAATATCACTTGCAGATTTGTGGCTAGGAGAGCTCAGGATAGACTTTAGCCTAGTGAGGAAAAAAAATAGAATCCCTTCTTGGGGTTGAAATGTGAAACTTTTTTCCTCTTTTTGAATTACAACCAAACAATCTCAAGGTAAATAGTGAAATTCCATATACTATATGAGCTGGGATAATGAGCTCAGTCAGAGTAGCTGTGCTGCTTCCTAAAGTAATGTGATATTTGACCATGACTGCTTTCCTCCCAACAGAAATACTAGGCATACTCAGGGTGGATTTATTATTTATAATTCATCCATCTCCAAAGACTCAAAACTCTAACTCTTGGGTGGCATTGTATTTTCATCAAACTGTTAATGATTCACAATTTGTTCCTGTAATAACCTAAGGAAATCAGAAGTTGAATTCATATATCAAAAGGAATTCATACCAGTCAATTGTTGCTTTCCAATACTTGCAAAAATCCTACATATGATTTTATAATCACATTCAACATGTCACTAACCTCTTTTCACCAAATACAGGAGGAGTTAGATCTGTGATTTCATTGGTAAAAGGAATCCTATAGTGCAAAAACCCTCCTCTATTGATGCCAGTTGGCATTTTCTCTTCCATGTTTATTAATATTGGGATCAATCAGGCTCTTCCAGTCTAGGTAAGATTGGGAAACCTAATATCAAAACCAAAACCAAACAACACAAATAAATAAAAAAAAATAAGATTATATAAAATGTCTCTGAATCTCTCTAAGATCATAGACCAGACTAAAAATATTTTAATAATGCACTTAACTTTAAATAAGAATAAGAACAACTAATGAGTTGCAAAGATAACAACAAAAATCAAATATGATATGAGAGCACTGAAAAAATTAAGAGTTTTAAATGACTCAAAGTGACTTTCAAATAGTCTAAAATTCTTAATCCAATGTTCCTACAAAGTATCATTTACTGTTCCTAAGTTGTCTTCAATTATCTATTATTCATATATTTTTATTTGGCTGACTGATGGACCTACAATCACAGTCATATTTTCACCTTTTATTTAAAATCAAGAGGGAAGAAGGAAAGGTCCTATATCAGTTGAAGCATAAGTTTCCAAAAAGAACAATTGTGTGAAAAAAGCTATGTTATTATTTTCTCCTTTAAGAGGTCAAAAGTAGCTAAATATAGTTTAAGCTGGTAGTGTTCCATTTGTTTGGTGATTTTTCTAACCTGTTTTTAAAAATGTGTTGCCTGGGAGCAGCTAGGTGGCGCAGTGGATAGAGCACCAGCCCTGAAGTCAGGAGGACCTGAGTTCAAATATGGTCTCAGACACTTAACATTCCCTAGCTGTGTGACCCTGGGCAAGTCACTTAACTCCAATAGCCTCAGGGAAAAAAAGTGTTGCCTAATAAATAATTTTTTTCTATAAAAAGACACTTAAAGCGATTAAATTCTTAAAGAACTTATTTAAATCTTTCAATATCTTTGCATTTAAGCCAGAGAATTGTTTAAATCTTCCATATGAGTTACAGTTCATTAAGCTTTGGTCAACTAATCCATAACATCAATGTCAACAAATAAAACCAAAAAAGAAAAAAAAAAGAAAAAAGAAAAGATTCAAATAGTTACAAACCTGGGGTGTATCAGTTGCTAGCACTTGTAGATGTACATAGACCACTAAATCTTTGCTCACTAACTTTTTGCCATCAGCTTTGTAGATATAACCAAAATGATTTATCTAAGTGAAAATGAAGATTACAAACAATTCCAATCCAAAGGCAAATGTAGGCTCATTCCCAATTCTATAATAGTAATTAATTATTAGACCAAGACAAGTTTTCCCTCTTCTCAATCCTTGTCTCAAGCCTGGAATAGTTGCATGAGATTACCATATTTGGTTGGGAGGATGACGATTCAAAAATTGCATGCTTATGCATAATATGCAACTTTGAGAGAAGATATTTCTTATTTCTTTGAAAAAAGGATACTATATGAAATTCCAAGTATGGGGTGGAGAGAGAGGATGGGAGGGATAAAGTGAAAGAAAGGAGGAGAGAATGACAGAGACAGAGGGAGATGACAGAGATAGAGAGACAAAGAAAGACAGACAGAGACAGACAAGAGAGACAGACAAAGAGACACAGAGAAAGAGACAGAGAGACATAGAGAGATGAGATGAGATGAGATGAGATGAGATGAGATGAGATGCGATGAGATGAGATGAGATGAGATGAGATGAGATGAGATGAGATGAGA
>JAJPUD010002442.1:34134-53105 GCA_023553655.1 Myrmecobius fasciatus
TGAGATGAGATGAGATGAGATGAGATGAGATGAGATGAGATGAGATGGGATGAGGTGGGATGAGGTGGGATGAGATGGGATGAGATGGGATGAGATGGGATGAGATGGGGGAAGCTAATATCTCAATATGTAGTTAATTTCTAGTTAGCCTCCCTAGAGACTCCCCCTGTGTGAAATCTATATTTTCCTCTCTTGTATAAGCTGAGATATCTCACCTCCAGTGGAAAAGTTCATTCACTTTACTATGTTATAATGTGTACATTGTAAATTTATCTGATTTCTGTTTGGATCGTCTTTGGATAAATGGTTTACTTGCTATTCACTATCTCTAGATGGGCTTTTGCATAATATAATTTTGTGGGAAAAGGTCAAGCTTTCACCTATTAATATGTGATAAGCCTTTCTCTTTAAGGTATGACAACTAGGAAGGCAGCTTGAACCTGGAGTGGGGGTGAGGTGTGTGGGGGGAACAATAACACTCCTATAGATTAGCGATATTTAGGTACACAGATAGTTAAAATTATTTTAGTCCCTTTCTTGCTCCTCTCAAGGAAAGGAGATGGAGAAGTGGACAAGATTACTAAGATATTTATCCATATATCCCAGAAGTTACATTTAGGCAATCTGTGTAGCCATAGCCATGAGCTGCTATATGGGCCACAAACACATATATCCCGAACTTCATAAACACAAAAGTTTTTTGTTTTTGTTTTTTTTTTTAAATTTAGGACTTCTACCTTATGTGGTTAAAAAAAAAATCAGAGGTTTTACCTTCAACCATAAATAGTTGACACAAACTTGAACTACACTAAAAGAAAGAGTCCTTATTCCCATTATCTATTTGATAAGATAAGAGAATTATATCAGCTGCTCAAGCTTTCAGACATTGGGCTTGTACTGCACTGGATTTGACATACAAGAAAAGATTCAGACAGGGTACTAAATTTAGATTTTGGTTACTGTAGTAAATTCATATGTTAAAACAAATTTATGGTCCTTAGAGTTTTCCTTGATTAATTTAATGCTAATAAGATTGCTGTTGGAAGAGTTTGCACTAATAATTAAAACATTACATATGTATATATATATATATATATATATATATATATATATATGCATTCTAATTCCTGCTTTTCATTTTCTGGTTTGCTCTGGGCCTCAGTTTCTTTATCTGTAAAATATGAGAGCTGGAGAAAAATAATTCTTACAGTCTCTTCTATACTATTTTGTCAATCTATAAGACAAAGCTCACAAAGGTGAAATGTGATGTCAATTCACAGCTACCTTTGTCTGAACTTTGTCAACTTTGACTGAACAGAAAGGGTCATGAGGAATAGTCTAGGAATCAGATGTTCCAGTGATTGAGTAGAGACACACATAGATCTCCTTTGTTTGATTTTTGAAGCAGTTCCTTGGGACTATCCACCATCTCCACATGCCTAATGTAAAGAGAAATCAACCAGAGAGTAGAAGTCCTGGCATTTGGCTTCTCCCATTGTCATTTTTCTTGAAATATGCTGTAAAATCTCTCAGAGCCCCTAGAACACATTCTCTGTTACCTCCAGGCCATGTTTCATAGCAAAGGTTTTCTTCCTCTTTCCTGTCTTCCCCTTAAGAAGAAGTTGTTTTTAAAGATTATAGCACATTTCAGAAGTGATCTCATGGATGGAAACGATCCAATGAAGACAGTGAAATTGATCTGACCAAACTCCTGGACTCAGATTACCCAAATGCAAAGTGTCACATGATTTCTATTTGATCCAGTTTTTGCAGAGGGACTTAAATATGGCCTACATCCAAATTATCTAGGGTCAGGGTCTAAGAAGGGCTGCATGCCTCAAAAATATTTTGCTCAGTGAGAAGAATAAGCTCAAGATTTTTTTTTGTCTCTAGTTCAAATAAAAAAGAGCTTACTCTAATTGTAAATGACATTCATAACACATCCAATGATAGCATATAAGATAACTGCAAAGGATCTCATTTTCCTTGTTTGTTTTATTTTAGATAAGGTCATCATATAAAAAAAAATTCAAGCTGAAATCTTGTTAATACCCACCTCAGAGCCACAATAAAAAGTCATAAAAGCAGGGAGACAAGAAATTTTGCTACTGAAAAAATATTGTGTAACAAAGGTAGAGACATAATGAGTCAACAAGAATTTACTATTATGTGCCAGGTATAGAGTTAGGTCACAAGACACAAATGCAATACATGAAACAATTCTTACTCTCAAAGATTTTACATTTAATTATTGGCAGACAAGAAGTACAAATGTACATACACACATACACACATGCAAACAGATATATACATATAAAATGCTAAATGAAAGAGTTTGAGTGGGAAGTAGGTCACTAATAGTTGATGGAATGAGGAATGGCTTCATATATAATGTGGTGATTGATTGTCTTGAAGGAAGAGAGGTTCTTTGTGGCTTAGATGAAGAAGAAATGCATTCTAGAAATGGGGCATAACCGGTGGAAAGACAATGAGAAGATAAAAAGTCACTTGGACTAGTTTGCAGGATGTTAGATGGGGAATAAGGTCCAATGAGAATGGAAAGATAGTTTGAAAAGGAATTTAAAAGGTTAACAAAGATAATTGGCTTAACCTGCCCCTTTTCAGTATAGTTTCTAAGATGATTTTCATAACTAAAGACATAGCAGTATTTAAAGGATTCTTCTCACAATTCCATCTGAAAGAGTTGTTTTACCAGTCTCCTGGATAATTTGAAGGAGACCCAAGCTACAAATTCAGGTATAGTATATGAGTTAAAAGGAATTTCAGGCCATAATTCAGTTAAGAGTTAGACTGAAGTACTCTAGTAATAGTATGAGATAAAGAGATCAAAATACAGATCTCAAAGTATTAGACAGGCGTTTGCTAGTAGTCCACTGAGGGAAAGGCATCACAAAAGTTCTAAAGATGGATCTCTAAGGAATAAAGCTAAAGATCTTTCCCCCTGAGGCTGTAGAATTGCCAAGGACCAAAAGCCACAGCAAAAATTACCACCTGCAGTAACAGTAGGTGAAAACAGGGAAAGATTTAGCAGGAACAGAAATATTCTAAAGCAGAGGATTTGGATCATAGATTAGGAGTTAAAAGCTGTTAAAAATCATCTGTCTAACCATTTTTTTTCTAGATAAGGAAACTAAGGTTCACAGGTATAAAACAACTTTTTTCAGGGTCACACCTATAGTAATTTAGAACTAAATACTCTGACTACCTCAAAGCAACTGGATAGTGCAATGGCTTGAATGCTGAATTTGGAATTAGGAAGATCTGAGTTCAAATCCATCCTCAAACACTGTCTACTGTGTGACCCCCCTGGACAAATCATTTAACTGCTGTCTGCTCCAGTTTTTTGAATTGTAAAATAAGAATAATAATAGCATTTATTTCCCAGTGTTGTTGTGAGGATCACAGGGCATAATATTTGTCAAGCACTTAGCATACTGCCTACACATAGTTGATATTCAATAAATTCTTATTTCTTTCAAATGACTTCTAAACTATCACTTTTTTCAGAGCACCATTCTTTTCTCTGGAGAAATGTCTGTTCAGTCTAACTTACCAGACTTATCTATCATATACACTCAAGTTGTAGCAAAATTGCCTTATTGTTGTTTCTTTACATAATATTTTGTCTCTCGCCTCCATACCTTAATACAGGCTGTCACCTTCACCCACTTGCCAACAATGTAGAAACCCTCACCTTTAAAACAGTTCAGACACCCTTTCTGAATGCAGTTTTTAACAATCTCACTACTTCCTCTCCTCCACAGATACTTGCTACATATGTTAAGTGCCTTTTCACTCTATACTTGGTCTCTTGGCAATATCATCCATTCCCATGTATTTATCACCTCTTTGCAAATGATTCTTGAATCTTAAATCTCTATTTTCTTTTCTGAGCCCGATACTAATTTACTAATCATGTGTTTATGTCTTATCTCCTTAGTGGACTATAAGCCCCGTGGGGGTAGGAACTTTTTTTTAGCTATATTTCCTAACTTTAGTGGCAGAAAAAGATGGAATTTATCTGCATGCAAATTGCTTCCTCCCAAGCCCAATAAAATTTATGCTACTTTAGAGCAAGAAGTGATTCATAGCTGGCTTTGTATTCCTAGGATCTATAACACATGGTAGGTGCTTCCTTCTATACTCTGGCCCATTGGCAATATCATTCCCTCCTATGTATTTAGCTATCAACTTGAGAACAAATGGCTTTCAAATTTGTATTTCTTCTTGACTACTCTCTGAGTCCAGATCTATATTCCCAACTCAGGATACTTCCAGCTGAATTTCCCAGCAGTACTTCTAATCAAATATATTAATCACAACAAGAGTTGATCATTCCTCCCAAACATACACTTCATCACTTCACTATTTCTGTCATTGGAACCACTATTTACTCATTCTCCTGAATTTCCACTCTTGGTTTTACCTGTGACTCTCTCAATGGAGAGGCAATTTCTTCCCTCTAATTGAGAGTTATATCCTGTTGGATTTATTTTTGAAATATCTCTTGCATCTAATATATTACTACCTATACATTACTAAAGCAATAGTGTTTTGAGCTGGGAGGGAGTAAGAGGAGGATGCTTAATAAATGCTTATTGAATAGATATGTTCTATGAAGATTTAAGGGAGGTGATTTGGATATTTTAGGCCTTTAAAAATTACCCAAAGAAACTTGATTTAATTCCTTTATTATCTCATTCTCATTGCCTTAGAAGCATTCTTATTGTCTTTTTACAATACCTTTCACTAAAAATTATTTTTGATGGTTAAGAGTAAATAAATGCACGCCCTACTTTCTTCTAGATCTCAGGTAATTCCATGTCCTACTCAGGATCAATTCAAATGAAAAGTAAGAAGAAACAAAAAGTAAATAGTGATAAAAACAAACAAACAAAAAACTTCATTGATATATGTACCATTAAAATAATTGCTAGGTCATTAGGAACTTTTTAAAACGTTTCTGAGTCATATCTCATATAATTGCTAAAATAAGAAAGTGTTCATAACAAACTTATCTCCTTTGTATATATTGATAGAAACCACAGAAAGATCTTGATAAACATAGATTTAATTAAGACATAAATATTAATAAATTAGTTATAGAATAAAATTTTTGTGTTCTTCCTCCTTCAAAACAACAACAACAATAACAACAACAAAACCAAAAACCAAAAACGAAACAGTTTAGGAATCCCTTGCTATGTTTGAAAATGTTCAAAATAACTGAGAAGCACTGAAGATATGCTGGTATATTTCAATCTTAAAATATTCAAAATAATTTAACAATAAAAATATGAAAAAATAAACCTTTATAATACAAACATGATTTTCCCCAAGTTTTCAGGTTGATAGAAAAGTGCTAGATTTTGTTCTTTTTCCTTTTTAAAAAAATAATACAAATCCCAAAGAAAGAATCTTAAATCATTTGACTTAGAGGCTTTAATCTTCCGCTGTGAGTATGGGTAAAAAAGAAAGGAGGTTGGTTATTGGGTTTGGTGAAAAAGTAAGTATGGGCTGAACAAGAACTTGGACCAAGAATGGATTGAAACGTGATCAAAAGCTATTATGGTTTAATGATTAAAAAAGGCAAAAGCTTGTCCCTGGAGGAGGCATGATGGACAATGGAAAAGATGTATATAGAGCCCAATATAGCAATGATGATGATGAACCAGATTGATGCAAAACAGATGAGGATGGGTAGAAACAAGAGAGTCACAAGAAAGGGGTTACCAAGATCAAAGCTAAGAATCTCTCTCACAAGACTGAGTTACACTGACAACAGGTTGCCATCAAAAGTCACAAATTAATTGTATGGAGATTAGCTTAAGCCCATATGAGAGCCTGGGACACTTGGGGAATCTGACCCATTATGGCAATAGTTTCACATTCTTGATGGTGGTATGTTATGATGGTGGGTAGAGGATCCTCGGGTCAGATGAGTTTAGCTACATTTTATATCGTTAAAGTTGGTTAAAAAGAGTTGAGGGAGAAAGTAGGAGGAGCTATAATAGGGCATTTGACTTAGGACAAAACATTTTAATTTATTTGAGTGGACACATGCTATTATATGAATATCTTTGAATTCATTTCCCTTTATACAATCCTTGCATCTCAGAGCAATTCAAAAATTTCATCACAATGTATAAAATGGTTTCCATTGAATGAGGCACTCTAATAAACATATCTCAGAGCAAATTATTTTATTCATTTAGCTTATTTTTCTGTCTGACATCTGTAGGAACTATTTACAAGATTCTGACTTATTTTAGCATGTTTCTGGCTGACATGGTTTTATATCTATTACCTTCCAAGTTTACTAGACTTTGAGTACAATAAAACATATGTAAATCAAGATAAATGGGGAGCTTTTGGAATGCACTCAGACCATGTTAGGATTACCAGAAAAAAATAAAAAAAATACTTATACTGTGTATGGGGAGATCAACAATAATAACCAAAATGTTTTAGTTCTACATTCATGAAATTTGAGAAAGGGCAACTGAAGATAATTTTCCAGAGGGAAAATTAAGAGTAAGTAATAAAAAGTAACTTTTGGGGTAGGGGAGAACAAAAATAGTAAGATATTGAAGTTATCCTCTGTTTATATACATGGCATCAAAATAAGCTTAGGGTCACTTAAAACATAACATTCAGAGAAATTAACCAGCCACAACTAACAAGTAGATTCAGAATCATATCACCATGTAAGTGGAAGGGATGAATTAGATTAATCCCAAAGTGGAGCAATCTTGAACTGTTCTGAAACTATAAATACTGGGACTGCCTTTATTCTTTTCCACATATTCACCATAGTGCCAAACATGGTCAAATTGGGTATTTACGTTTTTTTTTTTTTTTTTTTTAGTTAGGTAGGTAGGGGTTCCTTGGTCCTTAGAAGTCAAATTGATTATGTAAGAAATCCAAATTGATAAGTCCACTTAAGTATCATTTAATAGCACTGTCATTAATACAGTAGTCCTGCACAAAGAATATTTTTCTTTTCAAAGGGACTTTTGGTTCTACAGACACAAACACAGATACTACATCTTTATCTTTAACTAAAGTAAAAACTTATTATAAATTCTAACTACATGACAAAAACATCAGTTTTACTCTCCTTGGACTCAGCCCATACATGCATAGAGAAAAACCACCAAAAATGTTGGATAGTGTATCTTTCATAGCTCAATGTTTTAAGGGGCCAGGATAGGCGCCTGTTTTTCTAATCAGGAAGTTTCGCCATTTCAGACATTAAAGCTTTGCAACATAGTTTGAGGATTTGGATCCTTTAAATATCTTTCAGCCCTTCAGGTATTAAGCTGAGGCTGAAAATGATCCATAAGTAATAAGAATAAAAATATACTGAAAAAAGGGATAGCCTCTGAATATACACTTGACATCTAAACCTTCATGATAGATAGTTAATTGCAGTGGCAAGCTGTGAGAGCAGAGCTAATGACCTGCCTAACCTGCCATTCATGAGACAATCCTTGTTTCTCACTTATATTTATGAATAAAACTTAGCTCTCAGTATTTACCATATACACATTACATGAGCTAATCATTAGGTCTTTAGCTAATTGATACGTGTTTTTAAGACGCATATGGGAAACCTGACCAATTGTTTATAGATGTACTTATGTGGAAATGGCTCTTTCCAAGTTCAGAAAACCACCTAAGGGCATTAGAGACAATTAGCACCATTAGATCTAACTTTAGAATAAATGCATCCTGTCCAAGGAGAACTAATTTAGCTGCCATTGGGAAAAATAAAGTAAAATCAGTAAAACTTAAATGTTTATAGGTTACTCATGGGTTGATTGCTTTATTGATTCCAGCAAGAATTCAGGTTATTACAAGTTTGCACTAGGTCATGACTTATTTTGACCTCTTAATTAATGTTTGACTTCTTAATTAAGTTTGAATAGTGCTCAGTGATTCTCTAGATTTGGGCAGGGATCATTTGACCATTGACATTCTTTATATTGTTTTTCCCTAAATGAGCAGAGTGCTGAATGTGATTCATTTTACTTTATAAAGAAAATAGGAAGCACTTTGACGTTGAAGGACTGACTGGCTGAAGGAAAGGATCGCTTTATGTTAGCTTTCTAGATTTCCCAAAATGAATCATTAAGACTTCAATGGAAAAGAATAATGGGAACAAATAGTTAATAGAAGGTTACATTTTTATCAAAATGTTTCAATTTATTGAATCATAACATGGAATCATTACATTTGAAAGGGCTATTAGTCCAAAGAGATTACATAGTCCAAATTTATCATTTTTATAAATGAGGAAGTCGAGTTCATGACAGGTAAGGGTCTTCCTGAGAACACTGGCGAAAGCTATGGCAGAATTCTTACCAGCAATCATATCTTCATACCTCTTGTCTAGAGATTATTCTACTTTGTACTATCCTATTGCTGGATTTTTATTAATAAAAATAGTTTTGTTTTTCATAAATATTTCAATTAATGATTTTTTTTGAGTTTTCTTCATTCATTTTCAATTTATCATTTCAAGAGCTTAAAAATGAATTCACACTGAGCTTAAGATGATGATTAATTTAGTCTCAAGGCTCTTCATTTTTTTTTTTTTTTTGCTGAGGCAATTGGGGTTAAGTGTTGCCTGGGTTCATATTGCCAGGAAGTGTTAAGTGTCTGAGGCTAGATTTGAACTCAAGTTCCTCCTGACTAAAGAGCTCGTGCTCTATCCACTACACTAACTAGCTGCTCCAGCTCTTCATATTTTCTTTTTTTGTTTTTTGTTTACATTTTTTAATTAAACCTTTTTATTTGCATAACACATGTATGGGTAGTTCTTCAACATTGATTCTTACAAAGCTTTCCTTTACAAATTTTCCCCCCAGTCCCCTCCCCTCCCCTAGATGGCAGGAAGTCCACTACATGTTAATTATATTAAAATACTTGACAAGTCAAATATATATATATATATATGCATATATATATATATATACATATTTCCATACTTATTTTGCTGTGCAAAAACAATCATATCTACGTGAACAAAAAATATCTGAGAAAGGAAACCCAATGCAAACAAATATCGATAGAGACCATGAAAATGTTATGTTGTGGTCCACATCTCATATCTCTCTCTCTCTGGGTGTATATAGCTTTCTTCACTGAACAATTGGAACTAGTTTGAGACATTTCATTGTTGAAAAGAGCCATGTCCATCAGAATTGATCATCATATAATATTGTTGTTGCCGTGTATAATGATCTCCTGGTTCTGCTCATTTCACTCAGCATCAGTTCATGCAAGTCTCTCCAGGCCTCTCTGAAATCATCCTGCTGGTCATTTCTTACAGAGCAATAATATTCCATAACATTCATATACCATAATTTATTCAGCCACTTTCCAATTGATGGGCATCCATTCAGTTTCCAGTTTCTAGCCACTACAAAAAGGGCTGCCACAAACGTTCTTGCACATGTGGGTCCCTTTCCCTCCTCTAAGATCTATTTGGGATATAAGACCAATAGAAACACTGCTGGGTCAAAGGATATGCATAGTTTGATAACTTTTTGCAGTTCTTCATATTTTCAATGACACTTTCATGAAAACCAGAAACAATACCACTTGGAAAAATACAAATTGAAAGATCATAGCTTTTTTACCCCCTGAAATTAACAAAAGGCTTTAAGCAACCCCAAAACAGCTATGAAATTTAAACTACTGGTGAATTTTTTCTTGGTGATGGTTGTACATTTTCACACTCACAGTAACAGCACCACAGAAAACCATTTCTGTAGGTGGATTTGGAGCATGGGTCATTGGAACTAAAAGGGGTAGGTATTTCTATAGAAGAGAGGGGGATGCTTCTCTTTGGAGAATAGTCTCCAAATGAGCAAAAGGCAACAGAAGAGTACTGAATGGCTGGAGGAAACAGGAAATAATTCTCAAAAAGGAGATGAGAGTTTCAAAAGCAAACTTTGTAATTTGTGCCAAGAACTAGTTCTACATTGGGTGCTTCAAAAGAGGTTCAGTATGTCAGGATGTCTATGTCTATATAACTCGAAGATGCCTGACTAAAAGGGGACAATTTTTAGATGTTTTGTCAGCTTGCTGTGAAACATTTGATATTTGAAATATATTATGTTTAATTTCATGTATTTTCACTTTTCAATCAAAGCCTAAGACTCTTCTTTTATTATGATTAAAGATGTTTTCAAATAAAAGATGTATTTTGGGGATGAGTGGTTTGGGTGATGTAAAGATAAAGTAAATGGATGGATAATAAAAAAAATTATTCAGAATGAGCATAGAAACTAAGTCAATAGAAAAAATAGTAAAATAAGTAAATAGGCTCAAAATACTTATTATTTTGAAAAGTTAAATTGTGCCAAAATTCAATTCAATTCATGTCAATGAACTTTTATTAAATCTCTCTACTTTGGTATTTGACACTGCATTAATGTCTGAAGATAAAAAAAACAAACATTAAATAGTCTTCATTCTGAGAAAAATTAATTTTGATGCTTTACCTTTTAGACTATTAATAATAATTTGTCATATTCCCTGCTCTGTCAAAAGGCTAGCTTAATAAGCAGCCCCTCCCCAGCTAAAAAATGCCATAAGCTTTACAGCTCTTTTCAAGGAATCTGATCAATACATCTGAGCTGGGCCTTCCCCAAATGGGAATCTAATTCCTGTCTTCATGAACAGGATCCAGTTCTGGTTAGGAGGATGAAGTCAATTGTAGGCTTATAGTTGAAACAACTGGGTGTCTCAGTAGATAAAGCACTTAGCTTGGGGTAAGGAAGACTCATTTTCTTGGACTCAACTTTGACCAGAGACCACTAAGCTCTGTGACCCTGGGCAAGTCATAACCCTATTTGCCTCCATTTCTTCATCTTAAAATGAGCTGAAGAAGAAAATGGCAAACCACTCCAGTATCTTTACCAAGAAAACCCCAAATGGGGGTCAAGAAGAGTCAGAAAAGACTGATCAATGAGCTAGCAAAGAATAGAAGTCTGGGAAGAAATCCTGCGTGTGGTGGCAGAAAGCTGTTTTTTGTGACATTGAAAAAAGTGTTTTTCAAATATACTTTAATATTATAACAGTCCAAATCCCTGACACTTTAAGGGAAAAGAAAGAGTAATCAACTTTGCAAAAATTTTAAAAAATTCCTTGACTAAAGATATCAAATAGGGTTATTGTCTCAAATAGCTGTCTTGGCTTCCAAACAAATCTTTAGGTTTTGAGAACAAAATATCAATGAAATTTCTTGCCAGGACTAGAGTTTTAGGTTTTGGAGTTTCAAATTTTATAGTTTTTATTAGGTCTTCTGTCCAAATTTGGATATGATATAACATTAGGTTATAACATTTCACTACAAATTAGCCAAATATTACATGGTTTCAATTTACTTCTCCAATCCTGCCAGCACCCACATCATGCCTGTCTTCCATTTGAACTTGGATGTTCAATGCTGATTGGAATACAATTGATATAATAAATTAGTATCCTTTTTTATTTTTCTGGTTACATAGATAAATGTATTAGTAGTCAGGCTGCAGTTATACATGTGCACAGTAAACATCTAAAAAGCAAAGCTATGTGAACACCTCTGAATGTCTACACACTGCTTAAAATGATTATACTGGCATAAGCATACAAATATGACACAAGCTGAAATAGTTAGCTATAGTTTTATCCAGCCAAAAAATTTAATTTGTTAGTTCTTCTGTTCTACTTCCTCATCCTTTCTGGTTTTGTTTTCTTACTCTAAAATGGCCTAAATTTGCAAAGACATTGGAAGTACTTTGTAATTATGTTAGAAATCATATTATTTGCCTACTGATCCACATTCAGTTAGTAATAAAGAAAAACTTATTAGATTCTTCTACATGGGAATATGCAAACTTTTATGAAGGCACTGCCATAATTCTTGCACTGAAATTGGTTGCTATGACTTAGATGAGTATCATCTAAAGCCATGAACTAGAGAGTCCTATTATCTGAGTTCAAGTGGAGCTTTCTCAATGGGTCCCATGGCAGATCATTTTATGTGGAGGATTTCTTCCAAAGGACAGCAGTCAGTATTTAGCAGGGCATAGATAGGGATGAAAGAATGGACAATTACTTTGGCTAAGAGATCATAAATGGAAAAACAAATTTTGCATCAATAGATGTATAAATTTATAAGAGGTTCTTATCTTTCAAGAATGTGGCACTCCAAATAGGCCAGGCTCAAATCATCCTGAGGCATGATCCACTTGGCTCAGGACTTAGTACAGAATGAAACTGGACTTTGGATCACAAGGCAGGATAGGGAAGAGCACCGCATGAATTTTCCTAAGTTTTTAGGTCGTGGAAATGGCAGCATCATCTAGTAGAGAAAACCCTCAAATGAAAACTATAAAACCTGGAGTCTGGTTCAGTTTCATTCTTTGCATAGTCACAGAATGCTTCGGAATTCTAAATCTCAGAGGACTTTACTGATGATATCACATCCTTCACAGCTTTGTGAGACTGGCAATGCTGAGGGGATATCTAGCTATGCTCATGGAAGGGAAAATGGAGGAAATGTACAATCTTGAAAGAATGCAAATATTAAACTGGATAGACTTGGGTATCTGGAAGAATAAGGCATCCTATTTATGGGAGTCATAAAGATAAATATTAGTCAATGTGCCTATAATATAAAAGGACAGAGGATAGCTCTAATTGAATGCAGAAAGGAGAACATCATGGATTAAACCTTGCTGTGTTATTGTTCAGTTGTGTCTTACTTTCTATAACCTCATTTTGGGTTTTCTTGGCAGAAGATGAGTCTTCCTGCATTCAAGCCTGGCACTTTATGCCTCATATAAGATTTTAATACCTTCTGTGGCAACATGGTATTGGTTTTTTAGAGTGAGCAATGGGTTTGTAGTCAGAAGTTTTGGGTTTGATTTCTGGTTCTGATGCTTATATGTCTTTCCCCGTCCAAACATCAATAGTCTTATGTGTTGAAAAGAGTATTAGGAAAGCTGATCATTCCTGAATCCATGTTCTTAGTCTTCCATGTAGATTCTTACATTTATATAAAATTTCATAGAACTTTATGTTTAGGGAAAATGCTTGTGCTATATAGGTAACAGGGTTCCTATTTTATTTCTTTATTACACATTTATTAGGCACTACTGCATAGCCCAGTAGAAAAAGCCAATGAACTGTTAAGTTTATTATCATAGTCAATAGATTACCAGTGATAAAGTAACTTAATCTAGTGATTTATGGAAATAGCATAAAATAGTTAAAAATAAATGGTAACTATCTTACTTGGACATGGCCAGATGATTTTCAAAACTTTTTAGGACCATAAAAATTATGTCTGCAAAAAGCTATATTTTTGAAATTTTCACGGTCAGGTTGATCTTATTTATTCCTGATATTAGCCCAGGGAAAACTCCTTATATCATACTAGCATTTATCTAAGCTTGTACTAGGGGATCTGCCTGCCCCCACTGGAGAATTTAACAATCCTTAGAATCATTCTAGAAGTTATTTGTTTTAACTCTATGCTCCTCTTGTTATTTTGTCGAATATTTAAATTTTACCAGAATATTTTTTCAATTTCCATATGCTCAGGATACTCGCATATCTGAAATATACTTCCAAAGCATCCTCATCTCTTGAAATCCTTCTAAGGTAGGACTAAGAAAATCACTTCTATCATAATACCTGTTAATATGAACTTCCCCATTAACCTAATTGCAGAGGATTCCTCCACCCTGAAATTTCTTATTTCTCCCTGGACCTCTGTTTTGCAACTGTTACATTCTCTTTTGATACATATTATATTGCTCATTTTTGTTTGTAAGCCTCATAAAATCCGGGTCAACAGCTTGTCTGATTTTATATTCCCAGTTAAGACTAGCAGAGTGTTTTTCATAATGGTAGATAATTAATTTTTACTGAACTGACCTGGGTACCTCCCTATTCATTTTTCTTAACTACACACTTTGAGTCTTTGAAATTATTTTCAAACATGATTTCATCTCATGTTGATAAAAATGTTTTGCACCTAGAAACTTCTCAATATTTTTACGAATTCTTTTTAATTAAATTTTCAATTTGCCCTGGAAAAATTAAGATTGTTTCTGATGTCCTACATAGCATCTCACCAAACTAACGTTTTGGAAGATGTTAAATGTTTTTAACACCTTATGTATTAAAATGCATATTACTATTAACACATTAAGGTATAACAAGCATTAAAAAGAATATTTTGGTACTTTGAAAAACAGCATTCTGAAATAAAAAAACTAAATAGCAAGCCTTGTTTATTTTTCTTTGAATGCAATTTTCATTCTGTTAAGTATCATCAAGGATCATCTGAGATCAAGCCAAAGAAAATGTTTGAGAGGAGGATAAAATAATTTCAAAAATACTCTTAATGGCTTTGCTCAATTATTGTTTAATTAATAATAATTATTTTCAAATTTGTAAAATAACTGATATTTTTAGAATGATATATCTATGATGGCATAGGATGCTATTATTAAGAATCATTCCATAATGCAAAAAGAAGAAAACCAATTTTATACGTTATCATAAGGAGATAATGGAAAGGAAATAATAAAAACAGAAAATTGAGATTCAAAAGTTAAGCTTGCACATGTCAAAGCAAATATTATCAGTTTCAGAATGACCACAGTTATCACTTAAGATCACAAAAAAAAAGATCACAGGAAAAATAAAATAAAGATCTTTGCCTAAAAGAATTGCTAGTTACAACAGTATTTGTTTTTGAGAATGACAAAGGAGGAAGTAGGAGACTATATTATGAAAAGTTAAAAATACTTATTGAGGCAGAATTGATATAGTTGTGTTGGGCCAGAGATTGCCTTCTGGTTAGGCAGTCAGTCAGTCAACATTTAGTTGCTGTTGCTGTTTGTTCTTCATTCTGAAATAAGACCATAATGTCAGGGAAGTAGTTCCATGACATGCAAGTGAATTGGATTTATGTGGGGGAGGGTTGTGTAAGGTAATCTGTCTCACTTTCTCTTCCAGAGCCATCTGGGTCCAGTGGAGAGATATCGATCAAGATAGCTGGAGATGCCCTAGAAGAAATGGGAGACCTTGGCTTTTAGAGATAAAGTTTTCAGCAGCTCTCAATCTGACTGAGGCAGAACCCATTCAGTGATTAAGGCTAGGTAGCAGGCACTGTGCTAAACACTGGTGATTTAAAAAAAAAAAAAAAGGGTTAAAAAGCCTGCTCTCAAAGAGCTAAAGGTCTAATGTTAAACTACATTACCTGTCCTGTGGGGACTCATTGATGAGAAAGTGGGTGGTAATTGTGGGTATAAACATCTCAGTGCAGTGGGAAAACAAAATGATTTCTCTGTCATTATTTTCTTCTAAAAAAGAAAGTTAACTTCACTCCTTCATGCATACACAGAATTCTTTGTACCTGAAAACAAGAGTACTCCATCTGGATCATTGAACTTTTTTTAAAAAACAAAAATCATTAAATCTGGGACCTACTTTCAGTCTTTCACTGTAATATTGTCTCCAGGACATTGGGACTTATCTCCTACAACAAATGCCAGCCTCCACATTTTCTGAGACCTCAAAAATGAAACATTGCTCCATTAAGCAAAATATTCAGTGAGTTTTTCTTATGATGAAGCTAATCGGAGATAATGGACCAAAGAGAAATAATATTACCATTGTATTATTCTCCAAATAAATCTAACTCTATATTTTATCTGTGGGTACATATACATATGTATTTATATGCATATACACATATCCACCCTCCAAGGAATTAATTTCCTCTACATATTTGCTACAATATTCATTTCTTACAAATATTATACATATATTATTGCATTTTATATATCATTTATTATAAACATTCATATAGATTTAAGAAATTCATTTACACATTTACACATATGCATTCAGGTTTTTTTTTTTTTAAACACACTTTATAAGTGGTTTCTTTATTCTGGGCCAAAAATAACTACAGTACCTGAGAAATAAATGGTCCTAGAATGAATTTCTTAGATGGGTTAACATGAAATGGCAGTACTAATTAATAGATTATAAAAATTAATTTTTATATATATTATAATATATTTCATTTTTTGTTAATACATTTGTTAATAAATTTTATCTGATACATGCCTAAATGTCATTTCACGCATATATTCTCCTTGTCTTCCTTTTAATTAGTAACTAAATTTTAGAGAAAAATATTGCTTTACATGTTTTTGAACCCTTCTATGTTTCCTCATTTTATTTCCTGCCCAATCAAGGGAAAATAAGTATGGTAGACAACTATAAGTGAATTTGTATTCCCTCCATTTTTTCCTAATACTTGCCACAGAAAGGGATGTGGAGAGAAGGCCAATATGGCTCTCACTGCTATTTCCCTCCAATGTAAACTTTGTATCCTATGCATTCCCAGACTTCAGCATATAAACATCAAAGTAGTAGAAGTCTACTTTCTACATGCACTATCACCAATGTTCTTTTTTCTCAGCTGTAAGAAAAAGACAAAAACAAGGAAAATTTTGGCTGCCTTACAGAATTTTTGTGAAGAGAAAAAAAAAAATGAATCCATCCAAATCTCTAGCTGGGATTTAGACAGGCCCTTTTGTCTAAAATATTGCAGCAAAGGGGAAAGACGAAGAAGGCTAGACTAATATTTCAAATATATTAAAAGAGGAACAGTTTCACAAGGAAGGCTAGGAATGGAGGGCCCATGCTGCTAGAGAGTTCATTTACATTTATAAAACTTGAGTTGTCTTCATATGGTTCATAAAAAGTTATTATGTGAAAAAGTTGGCTGCTCACTCCATTATTCATTGCAAATAGTCTAAAACAAACAACTGTTAAACACATAAAATTTCAATGTATTAAGTAGGAAAAGTAAATGAAACCTGTTAAACAAATTATAATCTTTAGATGCGTGAAATGGGTACCTACACTTGCAATTTTAAGGATATCCATGAGAACAAAGCCACAAGGGATTCCCCTACATTCTTCATCTAACTTATTAGGCCAGTACAATAGGAAGATTTTTTTTTTATGGCAGATACATAGAGGTTGTGGGCCTGCATATGAATTCTGTAGAGTAGTAAAATAGCCCCTTTCATAAATTAATGTTTCTAGATCAATGGGGAGTGTCAGGCAGGTTGCCACTTACTGTTACACCTTTGTGTGGAACATCGAGGTGCTGAGATGTTGATGTAATTCTTATTCTCAGAGGTTAGGTCTTGTTTCTCTCAACCATCTTTGGGGTGTGGATTAATATACCTTCAGCCTAGTGGTTATTCTCTATTTTGCAGTTTATCTCAACATAAAGAGACTTGAGGAAAATTAAGTTAGAATCATTATTATTGAATAAAACATTGGAATTTTTAGTAATGGGATTTTAAGAACTAAATGTTTAAGAATTACAATTCTAAATCTTTTCTAGAATATAAAAACCTGGAATTACCACCCACTCCACCCCTCATTCCTTCAGGGTTTATCAGATGATGAAGCAATGCAGTACTGGGTTGAGCCTCTTTTGTCCTCCTTGGATCTAAAAAGAGATATTCTGTACACCTCAGAGCCAAGTTCATAGGGTCATGGACTTAGATCTGAAAGAGAGCCTTTAAGTTAGGGATTCCTCCTCATTTTGCAGATGAGAAATCCGAGGCTCAAAGATATTGTTATTTTCTCAATAAGTATCTGGGGTAGAATTAGAAATAAGTTCTTTCTTGATTCCAATGCAAGATTATGCTTTATATCTTATTTTTTGTCTTTTCCTTCAAGTCTTTGAGAAGTGTCAAAACTGATCTGATATTAGAATATGGGCATTAAGAGTGATATCTGGGGGGGGGGGGAGCAGCTAGATGGCCCACTAGATAGAACAGCTCTGAAATCAGGAGGATCTGAGTTCAAATGTAACCTCAGACACTTAACACTTAGCAATTGTGTGACCCTGGCCGCTTAATCCCAATTGTGTCAGGGAATTGTTAGACTGAATGATGTCTTTGATTTGGAAATTTAGACATGGTCTTTTGCATTTAAGAGTAATCTCAGTTTTTTTTTTCCTTCCCCTGCCCCATAAGCTAATAGAGAAACAAAAGCATGATATAAAATAAAGATGAGTGGAATAGGAATCAAAAGGCTGAGGTTATAATTTGGCAAGAACTAGCTGTGTAAATCAACACACTTCTGTGAGTGTCAGAGTCTTCTTTAAAATAGGAATCTTGGATTAGATGAACTCTAGTGTCTCTTTGAGTCTTAAATATACCTTTAATGTAACTTTTCTTCTTTTTATTTATTTGTATAAGAGTACAAAATAGCAGGATAAGCAGTACACTGGTGATTTCTCTGAAATAAGCTACCCTTGCCTGATTAAAATCCCCACTATCAATGAAGGCACATTCTTTGTATCTTAAAATCCTGAGAATCTGTCTACAGCATTAAATGGTTAAGTCAGTTTTCCATGGTCACATTAAATATGTGTCAAAAGTGAGACTTAAACCTAAGTCTAAATTCAAAGCCAGTTCTTTTTCTGCTATATTATATTCTCTCTCAAAATGCACAAAATACATCATTTCAAAATCTAATGTTGTCACCCTCGAATTTTCCTAGCAAAATGTCTGGATTTTTCCTTTACTCCAATCACAAATTTCTTTATATTACACTGAAAAAATATTATATTGTCCCATCCATATCCTCCCTATCAAATAGCCTACAATAACCTTTTATATAATACCTCCTTGGAGGCAAGTACCATATAATGCTTCATCTTCTGTCATAAGTACCTAGTGCAGTATATTGTACATAGCAGGCATTTGAAAATTTATTCATCCAAAAGACATTTATTTAGTGAATGCTACCTGTAAAGCACCTTGGTGAACAATGAATATGCAGAGAAAAAAATAAAATATTTATACATATATATATGTGTGTATATATATATATAC
>JAJPUD010002442.1:53205-74097 GCA_023553655.1 Myrmecobius fasciatus
GAGAGAGAGAGAGAGAGATTTAGTGTATCAGATCTGGACTTAAATCAATACTTCAAGTACAGTGTTCTTTCCAAACATTCTTGTTTTATAGCTCAGTTCACCTATCTACCTGCTCTCAACAGGGGGTAACAATTAAATACATTATATTTTAAATAATAAAACATGCATAATATTCAATAATAATTAATCATTAAATAGGAGTAATGAAGGGTAATAGTCATCAGAGCTAATAAACAAGTTACATTTTTCACAACAAAGCTGGAAAATTCAGTCTAAGTGATGTAGTGGATAGAGTCTGATGTCAGGTCAGGAAGAGACCCAAATTCAAATTTGACTACAGACACTTCTTAGCTATGTGACTCTGGGTAAGGCATTTAACTTCTGTCTACTTCAGTTTTCTCATGTATAAAATAGGGATAATAATAGTACCTACCTCCTCCATTTGTTGTTAAGTCTAGAATGAGATAAAATTTGTTAAATTCTTTACAAACTCTAGCGTGCTATATAAATGTGAGGTATGCTCGCTATTACTGTAAAGTAATAACTAGCACCTGATTATGCTATAGTCAGAAAACAAGATTACTCTATAGTCCATATGCTCTTGATCAACACCTCTGGGCATGGCATTGCCCAAACCTAGGCAACAACATTTAATAATCGCAACAACAACCACAAGCACCACCACCATGATGATAGCTACAATAACAAGACAGACTTCTGCCTTAGGTTAAGAAGCCATGAGCTCGGGGCAGCTAGGTGGCGGAATGGATAGAGTACCCAGCCCTTTAGTCAGGAGGACCTGAGTTCAAATCTAATCTCAGGCACTTAACATTCCCTAGTTGTGTGACCCTGGGCAAGTCACTTAACCCCAATTGCCTCAGCAAAAAGCAAAAAAAAAAAAAAAAAAAAGAAGAAGAAGCCATGAGCTCTCTTCACTAGTGTGCTTCTCCACCCACTCCCCACACCATTATTTAACTTAGCATACTGAATCATGGGATTTAGGGTATTCCCTTTCCTCCCCCATGCTTCTGGAATTTGATCCCTTGTCTTTTTGGAGCTGAAATATCTGCCAAACTCCTTATGCTTAGCTGGTCCCTCTTGATCAGGTTTGTGCTACTACTATTCATGTAACTTTATAATTTACAGCCATCCAACATCCAGTAAAAAGTGCAAATCAGATTTGGGTGGAATAACTATTCTTAAAATTGAGTAGCAATCATTCATATATTTCTCTTCAAAATGTATTTATCAAAGCAATATCACAGAATGCTAAGATCACCAATAACTAGACTATATGACCAAACTATTGAGACTATACATATTGAGATGTATTTCCTCAAAACCAATTTTACAAATTAGTCTAGTTTGGCCTAATTTTTGTTGAAAGGGAAAATTACAAGAAGAACATGTCATGGTTTATGTCACAAGGATATGACTTTATCACAATGCTGATAGCAGTAAACAACAAGGAGTTGGAAGGGCATTTTCATACTAACCTTATTCCAATGTCAAATTTGTCTTTTTTTCTTTCTAAATATTATAATTACTGAAAATGTTAGTCTTGAAAGGACCCCCCTTTTAGTCATCTAGACCAGTCTCTCACACAATGCAAAAATCCCTTCTACATCATTCCTCATGAAAAAAATTTCAGTTTCTGTTGAGAAACCTCAAGTAACAGGGATCTCATCACCTTTACTAAGAATCTGGTTCCAAGTAGAGACCCCAACTCTTAAAAGAAGTTTTTCTTATATTAAGCTAAAACTGCCTTCTTGTCACTTCTAATTTTTTACTGTCTTTTGACACAACAAAAGTCATTTCCATTCTATCTTCTAGATGAAAGTCAGGTACTGGATGATAGTAATTAAATTTCCCTTTTTTTTTTCTTTAAACTTAAATTCCCAGGTCTATTAATTCTTCACATATAAATTCCTAACATCTTAAACATTGAAATCACCATCTTCTAGATATATTCTACTTTTTCAATTACCCTTTAGAAATCTGGTAATCAAATTTAAAACAGTACAACTGTGAACCAGTCACTATAAAAGAAGATTATTACACCATCCTATCTGTTTTTGTAGCCCCAATCCCAAAACAGCATAGTGCCATGAGAAGGCTCAATGCTTTTCTTCAGCAGTTTTGCTAATTTTTAAAGACAAAGCCTCTTCAAAAGTACATCATTTAGTAGAAGGAGATTATTGCCCATTAACAACTAATATTTGCATGTATGAAGTTGCAAGAAAAAAAAGAGATTATCAAGGAATTGTGTGAATAGAAATGGAGGATCATGGAACTTGAGAAATAAACAACACCATAAAAATATTAAAATGACTAGAGGAAAGTAATTGGTATTATATGTGTGTGTGTGTGTGTGTGTGTGTGTGTGTGATAGAAAATTTACAGAAAAACATGGACATAAATGATATAGGATATGAACTGGAGATATCTTATATAATTTATGCCCATGTTTTAATGATTTATGAGATAGAATATTCACACTGAAGAATATGATTATAGATCCATTTAAGTGCTTAAATATACAAGATGCCTAGCCCCAGATTGAGGGGTTCCCCGTGATTTCTATCACAATCTACCTACTTACTTTTATTAATGTCTAATATGTTTAAAGACTTTTTTTTTTAAATCAGGCAGGAATTCCATGCCACTATTGGATATTCGAAAAATCTTAATGCAATTTTAAATTAATAAGTTTTGGGACACCTTGTATTTGTCCACAGCCTCAAATGAAAACAGTATTTTCACTCTCAGATTCATGTTATTGCTTTTGAGGATTCACTGTCAAGGATTCCAGAATCAACTCATTCAACTATTATAGGAGCATAGACTCACTTTGGTTTAATCAGAAACCCTCCTGATATCATGGAATATTTTTGGTGAAAAACTTATACTAGTCTATAATTACATGCCTAATAATTTGTTTGTTCTTGCTCTCTTAAAGAAAAAAAAACACATGAGAAAATGTAAATAGGTAATTTGAATAGTGTCCTCATTTCTGTGTCATCAAAATGTCTGATCTCTTAGTATTATGACTTGCCTCTGCAAATTTTACAGTATTTTTAAAAAATGAAACCCATTTCCCCCCTCTCCTGGTTAGAGAGTCTATGGCAAGGATTCTTAAAATAAAGTCAGTGAACTTTAAAAACTAACTATTTCAATATAATTGGCTTCCTTTTTAATCTTGTGTTTTTCATTTTACCCATTTAAGACATTATTCACAAAATTGGTTCATAAATTTGACATGAATATCAAAGTAGTCCATACCTACCTATCTGTCCCCCAAATTAAGATTGTCTAGCCTGTTGCATTTATTCTTGACAATGTCACTTTTTTCTTCTGCCTTTATCATAACCTAGGATCTTTTCAATATTCAATTATTCTTAGGCTCATTAATTTCTATATAGTTAAACAATTTCTTTATTTTCAGCACTTAAATCTACTCTCTTTCCATCAGATCTGTTTCTTTTGAATCTGAATTCTTTTGAATCTTTTGAATACTTGATTCAAAAAGAAATGTCCTATATAAATGAAGACTCTTATCCTACCAAATTCTAATATGAACTAGGGAAAAGGAAATGAGAAATGGACCTGTCATTTCATTGGAATAGGGAATTCCCAGTGAGGAAATTTGCTTTACTAATGAAACATCATCTCTAAAACTTACACTTATATAATTTCCTAGAGGACTAAGATCAAAAGCATTTTATTAAAGTCACATAGTCTGTCTGGATTAGAGGCTGGACAGGACCCCAGGTCTTCCAAGCTCCAAGACGTGTTAACTACTATATACTATATAATACTACATACTATGGAATTTCATTTAATTTTTTTAAATTAAATTTCATTTAATTTATTTGGGAAAAATGTAAAACTCACTAAAGCTAATTTAGTTCAAATATTTTCTGGCAAGGAAATGTGAACTCAGACTTACCTTTTGGATAAAAATCAAGCTAATTAATCAAATGCATTCAGATATAATTTCCTGTATTCAAGATTCTTTCCATGCGATTATAAAAATGCGATTTTAATTATAACAAAAATAAACTTTGAATCCATTTTTGACAATGATTTAGACTACACAGGTGTGGGCTACATAAATATATAAGTAACAAGAATTGAGAAATCACAGGCTTTGCATCTCATACTCATATCTCAACAAGCAAAAGATAATTTGAATAATTGAAACTTTGAGTCATACCTGATACAACCAAATTTTAAATAAACGTGGTCTAAAGATGTTTTTCACATAAATTTCTCAGAAGTAATTCTTCAACATCACATTCTTTTTTTGTACTTTATCATGCTAATCACAAAATCATAGTTGAAAATCTTAGAAGTCATCTATTCCAAACACTATGCAAAGCATGAGTCAACTTTGTGACATTCCTGATAATTGAGTCTCCAGGTTAGGATAATTCTAGTCACTGAGAACTTATTACCCCTTCCATTTTTTGAACAGTTCAATTATAGCTGAATTTATTCCCAAATATTGATCCTAGTTCTGGCCTTTAGAGTGAAGTAGGTCGACTTTAAAGTTTGTTTCTTTGGATTATTATTTTACATGTTTAAAGTTAAAGATCAAATTCATGTGAAATCCCCCCCAATTCTAACATTCTTCAAATCTTTTGAATTGCTGCTTGAACTGTTCACCAAACTGTGTTATTAAAGATTAAAGGCTTATCAATTTTATTTTCATTGATTACTTTGTCAGTTGTCTGAAATGTGTAGGCTGCTTCTCAGAATGTTTTTAAATGTATAAAACAATATACATATAATTACAAAGAAAATTAATTTTAATGAAATACAGTTAAAAATGTTCAAGGACCCAGCTAAAACACTCCTTTTCTAAATGGTCCAAAATATTGTGCTTCTTTTAATGCAATTATATTAGCTTTTCTGCCCATTAACATGTTGTTGACATATTAACTTTTCATTTCTTTAAACTTTTCAAATATTTTTTATAAAACCAGGAATTATTCGCACTTCCCCTACATCACTGATTTCTTTTTTGAACTAAAGACACTTCACACTTAATACTGTTATATTTCATAATAGCAGATATAGTTTGCCATTCCATGTTATGGTATCTTTGTGATTCTTACCCTGTTATTCAATATATTAAGTATCCCTTTCAACTTTACATCAAATATAAATTTGATTAAAATGCTATTTATACTTTCATCCATGCTATTGGCAAAGATGTTGTCAAGAACTGAGCCAATATCAAACTGTGCATAACCCTTGATCCAACAGTATCTCTACTGGTTCTGTATCCCAAAGAGATCATAAAAAGGGAAAAGGATTCACATGTACAAAAATGTTTGTGGGAGCTCTTTTTGTAGTGGCAAGAAACTGGAAACTGAGTGGGTGCCTATCAGCTGGGGGACGGCTGAATAAGTTATGGTATATGAAGTAATGGAAAATTATTGTTCTACAAGAAATGATCAGCAGGATGATTTCATAAAGAAGTAGAGAGATTTACATGAATTTGTGCTAAGTGAAGTGAATAGAACCAAGAGAACATTGTACATAGCAACAACAAGATTATGTGATTATCAACTCTGATGGATGTGGCTCTTTTCAACAATGAGGTGATTCAGACCAATTCCAATGGTTTTGTGATGGAGAGAGCCATCTGCATTCAGAAAGAGGACTGTGGAGACTGAGTATGGATTACAACATAGTATTTTCACCTTCACTGTTGTCGTTTGCTGCTTTTTTTTTTCTTTTTCATTTTTTCCCTTTTTGATCTGATTTTTCTTGTGCAACATGATAAATGTAGAAATATGTTTAGAACAATGGCACATGTTAACCTATATTGGATTACTTGCTGTCTAGGGGAAGGGGGTGGGAGAGGGAGGGGGCAAATTTGGAACGCAAGATTTTGCAAGGGTGAATGTTGTAAACCAAATTTGCAGGTATTTTGAAAATAAAAAGCTAGTATTAAAAAAAATATTTAAAAGAACTGAGCCAAGCAAAAAATTCTTTCAGAATGAAATCCAGAGACTTTACTTGAGGATAACAAAAACTTCTCTAAATTGTCCATTCTTCAGATGAAACATCTCTTGTTTCTTCAGCTTAAATAACATAGCTTTGAGCCCTTTCATTTTACACACACATATATATATACATATATATATGTATAGTGAACTACTTTGAATATGGTAAAATTTATTCATTCATCAACATTCATTATGTATAGTCAGTGAAAAATATACCACATTTTTTCTATTTAATCCATTAGGATATTCTGAAAGGCTTTGTCAACTATTTTACAGAAGGTGAAATATACAATGTCTGTAGCATTTCCCTGATCTACCCAGTCTAGTAACCCTGTCAAAAAAGGAAATTAAATTAGTTTAGCATGACTTGTTTTTAATGAACCCATGTTGGCTTGTAATTATCACTGCTTCCCTTTCTAAATATTCACAAGGCATCTGTTTAATAACTCATGCTAGAAATTTTCCAGGAATCAATGTGAAAATTCCTGGCCAATAGTTGAAAGAATCACAGAATCAGTCTCAGAACTGGAAAGTCCCTCTGAGGCAACCTCATCCAAATTGCACCTTAACAAGAAATCTCTTCAAAACATATTCCAAAATCCATCATCCAGCCTTCACATAAAGACCTCCAATGAGGAGAAATTCATTTTATCCCGAGGCAGCTCATTTAACTTTTGGATTGCTTGAAGTTTTGGGAAGGTTTTCCTTATATCGAATAAAAATCTACCTATTTGTAACTTTTAGATATTGTTCCTTTGACTAGATTCTTGGGGGCAAGCAGAATAAGTATACTATATTTTATTCAACTAACAGCTTTTCACATATAAAAAGATGAATATCAAATCCCTTTTATCTCCCCAAGGCTTCTCTAAACATCCATTGTTACTTCATTTAACCCTCATGTGCCATGCATGATTTGGAGATTCTTTGCCATTCTGCCTGCACTTTTGTACATATTTCTTTAGCTTACAAATTCAATTTAGTTTAATTTAACAGGTAGGGCACTCGCATTATGCAAAGCACTACATAAAGACTAGGGATGCAAAGGCAAAAAAAAAAGTCAAATTGTTACTGTCTTCAATTGTTATCTTTTTCTAGGAAGAACATAGGGTGTTTACAAGTAGTCAAATATATAGTAATAAAAATGAATGTCAAGGTATTATGCCTGGGGTGGAAATGGGGACAAAGATCAAAAAAGTTCTCTTTTATGAAGTTCTATGAAAACTATAGAAGGAAGCTATGAAGGGGTGACAATAGAGAAGTACTTTCCAGATATGGAAAACTATTTATTCTGATGAACGAAGGATATATAAATACAGTGTCATGTATGGGGAGTGATCACCAGGCCATTTTGAGTGAAATGCAGAATCTGCAAAACAAAATATGTCAAGACTAAAAATGTAGGTGAGAGCCAGACTGTAGACCTTTAAATGCTAGGCTGCTAATTTTGTGTTTTAGTAACCACTGTGGCTTTAAGTGCTAAGGGAGATTCCACTTTCAGATTTGTGTTTTAATAATATATGTTTGGTAGCTTATGGAAGACTGGTAAAAGAAGAGAGAAACTAGAGTAAAATTAAGAAGCTAATGAAATAATTCAGGCAAAAAATGATAAGGAACTGAACTGGTTAGAGGGTATACAACTGAAGAGAAACAGTTTCAGGAGATATGGAGATAGAATCAACAAATTTGGCAGTTGATTGGAAATGGAATTTAAAGAAATTAAAGGAAAGGGAAGGATCAAGGACAGTTCTAATGTTGCAGATAGGTAACTAGAAGGTTCTTGATTCCATCAACAGAAATAAAATAAAAAGGGGAGGGGACAGCTAGGTAGCATAGTAGATAGATCACCAGTTGTGAAGTCAGGAGGAACTGAGTTCAAATCTGATCTCAGACACATAGCACTTCCTGACTAAGTCACTTGATCCTAATTGCCTCAGGAAAAAAAAAGTTAAGAGGAGAAAATATTGTGAATTTTATTTTTGACCTCTTCAGTCTGAGATGTCTATGGGCATTCAGGTAGAGAAATGTAGTTGATAATAATGTAGAATTAAAGGTCAGGAGAGAGATTAGAATTGAAAATAAAGATTTGGGAGTCATCTACATAGAGGTTATCATTAAATTTGGCACTACAATTAATTAAGGTACTCTCTATGTTGTATAGTAATATTAAAACATCCCTTAAAACATATTAAAAATCATATTAGTTTTGTTGTTGTTGCCACATAAATCACACAATTGACTTAAAGAACTTGCAATCAATTCAAAACAAAACAAAACAAAGCTAGATCTTTTTGAGATGAATTGTAAAATTATTTCCTATATCATGTACTTCTGAAACCTATTTGGTTTTTGTAAACCAAATATTAGGCTTGGCATTTATCCTTGTGACATCATCTTACTAGATTCAATCCAAGATTCTAGTCTGTCAAGACCTTTTTGGCTTCTAATTCTATCATCAAATTTGCTATGCATACTTCATATAATAATATTATTCAATCCAATTTATATATTTTATCAAGTGCTTACCATGTTCTGACACTATACTAGGCACTAAGCATATAAAATAAAATAATAAGTTGTTCTTATTCTAAAAGCACTTTACATTGTACTAGCAGAATACATTTTCATGGACAAGTAGAAAAAAATATAATTTGAGGTAGCCAAAGGTACTAACTTTGATGGCAGAGGTTCTCAACTGAGTATACCTGAAGTTAGTTTTTAAAACTATTTCAAAATAATTGTGTTTATTTGTAATTCTATGCATTTTATTTTATTCATTAAAACATTATTCTGAGAAAGTACTGATATGCTGAACCAGACTGGCAAAGGGGTCCATGAAATAAAAAAAAGTTTCAGAATCTTTGACCTTGATAATGAGATTAAGATGGTTTCCTGTAATAAATGCTCCCTGAGATGAGTCTCAGATGAAGCCAAGGAATCTATGAAACAAATATATGAAAGGAGGGCATTACAAACATGGGAGATGGCCTAAATATTATCAAGCACAGATACAAAAGATAGAATACCTAGTTTAAGCAAGAAAGGCAATTTGGCTGGAATTAGAGTAAAAAAAATGGAGCAATGTGTAAAATCTATAAGCATAGCATGTCATTTATGCTTTTAGTCAAGTCATTGATTAAAAATGTTAAACCGAAGAGATTCAAGCACAGAGCCTCATGGACTATTATTGCTGATTCCTTTTCATGATGCCATTTGACCATTTAGTGACTACTCTTTGGATATAACTATTCAACCTATGCCAAAACCATCTAATTGCAACATAGTCTAACATATGGTCATGTTGTTGACAAAAATCACAAGATACTCTGTCAAATATTTTGCTAAAATCTAGGCAAAATATATTTATACCAATATCTATAGCTATATCTAGCTAGAGCTACGTATCTAAAACCTATAATTTAATCTGCACATAGATATATATGTGTACACAGACAGATATATATATATATATATATATATATATACATATATATATATATTTGCTAAATTCCCTTGATCTTCCAGTCTAATAACTCATTAAAAAACATAATTAACATTAGTCAGGGATGCCATTTCTAACTTCATTAAAATGTTCACAACTGACTACTTATTTCCACTCACACAGCTAGGGTTTATCTCTCATCTAGATTATTTTGACAGCTTCCCTACTCCAATCCATCCCACACACTCTAGTTCACCATTTTACTCCCTAACTTAATCAACTCTAATTGTTTCCCTTTGCCTTGGGATAAATATAAGCTGCAGTTTAACTTTTAAAGTCCACAACCTAGCCCCAACCTATTTTTCCAGCCTCATTGACTTTGCTCACACTTCTGTACTCTGTAATTCAGACAAACAGGCCTTTACTCTTTTCTTCACACACAATACATCATTTTGCCTTTATATCTCTTTCCAGGCAATCCACCAAACCTGGAATACATCTCCTCTCTACCTTGGAACCCTTCTTTTCCTAAGATATAGCTCAAGCACAATATTCTCCATGAAGCATATTTTTGTTTTCCTTAAATGTTAATGCCCTTTATCCCAAACTACCTTGTAATTAATTTACTTTTTATTTTAAAATTTATTCAATTTATATTTACATAATAATTATAAAATATACATGCATATATACATATGTATATTTATGTATATGAATATATATTTTCCTTGCTATTTCCCCCATAAAAATATAAGATCTTTATGAGTGGAAATTATTTCAGTCTTCTTCTTTGGTTTCCTAGCAACTAGCACATTTCCCAATATCTAATAAGTATTTAATAAATATTTATTTACTGATTTAAAAAAAAAATTGCTGTCACTTTCTGAAGACACCTTCTTCTTCTCCAACCCTTCTTTATAACAACAACAACCACCAGCTAAGCAAAACAACCAAATCCCACTATATTGGTCTGATATGACCAGTCAATATTCCAATATGGACAGTATAAAGACAATTCATGCTTCTAACAGGTATTAGATGTCATTTGAGGCCTTTCCAATTTATATTTCTCTGATTCCTCTAGTTTTAACCATGATCCTATAAGACAATTCTAGTGTTTCTCTACTATTATTGTATTCAGCTATCCAATTCTTATATTTCCCTTTGTGTTCTAACTTTTCTATGGTTTTGTTCAGAAATAGTGATGAAATAATCCCAGTGAGCTTCAGCTTCTTGTTCATGAAGTATTTCCCCATGTTTCTCAAGTTGGTGGTTTGAGCATTTATAAATTGCATGAAAAGCATTTATTGAGTACATATCATATGCCAAACTCTGGATTAAGTGCTGCAGATACAAAAGGATAAGGAGATAGCTCCTGCTTTCAGGGAGCTTACATTCTAATGGGAGAAATCCTACCAACAGGCAAAGCTAGGGATTATGGTTTGGAAATTCTAAAAAATGAGGCAAAGAACTCAAGAACAATATATTAATATACTTTTTTAGTATTCTCAGGAATTTGGAATAGGAGCAGAGAGAGGAAAAACTTACAATTATAAGGTGGGAAATAGCCTGGATGAAGATGAGGAAGCAGAGTCCTGGGAAAGGCAGAACTGAATAGCTCATTTCAGACATGGCCTCTGTCTGTCCTGTTTGGGCCATGGGGGCAACAGCAGCAATAAGAATGGTAAGATGGAAAATGGCTAGGGTGAAGATTGCTATAATCTTTATCAGTCGTGATTCTTATGATATATTTTCTAAGTTTACTCCAAGAAAAAGTATTTGCCCTAAGCAAATCCCCAGGATTGTAGGACAAATTTTAGTTCCCAATCATTGTCCTATATAGATGGTACCCTATCTGAATATGACATAATAGTATTTGTTTCTCTCTCTCTGGATGATAATAATTGATCTGATTGATTTTATAAAAATCAGTCTGAGGCTATGGCATCATCTTATAGAAGAAGAAAATATATATACTTTAAAAAAACCATTTTGGGAATGTTTTTCCATGTCTACTTAACAAATTAATTGACCCCAAGAATACTCAAGCATTAGTATTGCTTTTTGACCACCAATTTAGATGTTTTTAATGCCAATAAACTAAAACCATCATTTCTCTCCTTTCACTAGAGACAGCCCCAGGCCTCTAATTTTGTTGTTGCTTTTTTTGCTATGAAACATTGCATCTATTAGTTCAGACCTTCTACATTTCCCAACAGATTAAAAAAATTGTTAGAAAAAATGAGTACACTTATCTTTTCCCCTTAACCTTCAAAAAATACTAAATGGATCCAGAATTTTAGATTTATAAACTAATCTCATTCACTGATCTTGAATAATAAACACAAGGGAATCTGGCTATTTATAAAGCTGGTTTTCATGACCAACTTAACAAGCTTTCCTTTGGCTTAATTTTTTTTTTTAAAAAACTGTAATGCAAAAATAGAAGTATTATCTGCAGTTCAGCATCCTTTTCTTGTAAAGATATGCATCTTCCCTTAAGATAGCTATTGTTGCCTTTCTCAAATCCAGAAGGGTACTTCAAGCATGTTTCCATCGCTTTTGTGAAGGCTAGATCATAAGACTGACCAATTTCTGAAGCTCATTTTATTCTTGGGGCAACTAGGTAGCATAGAAGGTAGAGCATTGGGGCCTAGAATCAGGAAGATTAGTTTAAAAAAAGCGTCAGCTCACAATTGTAAATGTATGAGCCTAGTTAAGTTATTTAGCCTCTGTTTGCTTCAATTTCCTTATCTGAAAAATGGAGATAATAAAAGTATTTTTAGGATTGTCATAGGGATCAAAAAAGATGATAATTATTTAACAGTGCGTCTAGTATGTAGTAAGTGCTACAGAATGTTAGCTATTTTTATTCTATTTCTTCCATGTTATTGTTATTATATTGATACCACATTATTTGTAAGATCCAAGTCTTTCATGTAGCAACTGCAGCTTATGGAGAGACCCATTTCTTCTTTAAAACTTGAATAAAAGAGTAAAAGAATCATTACTTCACAGTATCATTCTATTTGATGAATGTATTCACATGATCATTTGTTCAGTAATAAAGTGATCTGAAGAAAAACAAAGGAGAACCCACCATCAGAGTTCCTCCCCCCAACTCCTTCATTTTACCAATTTATTATAACAAACCCATATAAGTGAAATAACTTGTCTAAGGTCACCCACCCAGTTTGAGAGGAAAAAAAGCAAAAACAGAACTTGGATTAGAACTAAAGACTTTTAATCTTTTGTTTAATGCTAATCTACTTTACTGTCACTTCCTCTTTGTTAATCATAATTGATAGCACCAGAATTTTAAACAATTAGCACCATATCAAGTTGATCACAAAGCAATGAAAGTCCTGTTCACAAATCCAAAATAATGCCTAGCACATAATAAGCACTTAATGTTTGTGGAATGGAACTGGATATCAACTTTATCTCATTTGGAAAGATTCTATTATACATTCTGTTTTTACAACTCTTTTTAGATGGCAGATTTCCTTCACAGAATGAATAGCATTATTGAAAAAATTCAGATTTTTTTTTCACTTAAAAACCCTGTTTAGATGCCTTCACTTATCAAATTTATAGTAAGATTGTTGAGGATATTGTTTTACTCTGCATAGATGAGAATGACAAATAAAACTTGAAAATTCAAAGAAAACAGCTTGGGCTAAGACTATGCTTGTAAAACAGAAAGTAAATTCTCAGGTATAGTCATATTGTCAGTAAAACCTGCCAATGTGACTAATTTAGTGTCCTTATGATCAAATAATTGATCAGCAAATATTAAGTATTCTTTATGAATTAGATACTCTGTTATTTACTATTCTTATTATTCTATTCCTAAGCAGAAATAACCAAAATCTCACACTTCCAAGCAAAATGAAGAATTCAATCAATTTTCTAGGCAGTTAAGGCTCGAAAATATTTTCCCCTTGAATTGATCTGGATATTGCAAAGAGAAGGGTTATTTTTTGGAAAAGGGGTGTGTGTGTGTGTGTGTGTGTGTGTGTGTGTGTGTGTGTATGAGAGTGATTTGAATTACCTGCATAATCGTTTTAATTGTTCACTTCATTTTGTGTTTGGGAATATAATTTAAATTCCTGATTTCCTTCCCAATTTGGTCCATCACCCTTATTACTTTCTTTGTTTGCTTATCTGTATATAAATTGCATCTCCCTCAGTCCCCTTTCCTCTCAATATAATGTAAGCTCTGAACCAGAATACTATCTAGCATAGAATCCTGCAAATAGTAGGTGCTTAATTTCATATTTGTTGAAATACCCTTTCAAATATCCAGGATACTGTAATGGATTTTTTTCTATCAAAGTTGGTCAGGCTTGAAGCTATATCTACTCAGTTGTCAAATCCAGGGCCCTAGAATTCTTTGTGGTCTCTCCTTTCAATTTTCTGACCACCTCTCACTCTAAATACTGAAATAACCTAACTGATTACCTTCATTGTTATTCTTTCTCCTTTATTCAATGTCCCTTCACAGAGCTGCCAAAATGATCTTTATAATGCAGTTCTGATAATATCAATATCTACCAAAAAAACAAACAAACCTTCAGTGATCTCCCATTCAAATACTGACCAAATTTTTGTTGTTTAGTCATTTCCATTGTGTCTGACTCTTTGTGACTCTATTTGGAGTATTCCTGGCAAAAATATTGGAGTGGTTTGCTATTTCCTTTTCCAGCTCATTTTACAGGGGAAGAAACTGAGGCAAACAAGGCTAAATGCCTTGCCCACGGTTAGTAAATGTGTGAGGCCAGATTTGTACTTAGGAAGCTCTATCCACCAAACTACTAGCTCCTTATCCTAGCAGTCCTTATCCTTTAGTAATCTGATTTTATGGCCTTAGTTTATATTAGTTAGAGACTTTTATATACTCTATGCTCCAGAAAAGAAGAACTATCCATTACTGCTGAAACAGACACCTCCCCTACTTCTGGTTGCCTGAAATCCTTCTCTTTCTTTCATAGCAGTTTTGTTGCTACATATCCATAAAGACTGTAGGAATCATTCCAATCTGCAGCTAAAAATGGTCCTTCCACCTTGACTATTCCATGTTAATTTCAAACTTCTCTTGTGTACTTATCCTATTAGATTTGAGTTAGAGATTATAGGAGAAATTACTCTTCTCCCACAACACTGTAAATTCGTTGAGAATAGGACTATGAAATATCTTTATCATCCCTGATACCTGATTGAACTGAATTATCCAACATGCTAAGAAGTGAAAATACATGGCTCATGCATCACCTAGTTTACCTCAGTTTCCTCATCTGTAAATTTAGTTGGAGAAGGAAATGGCAAATGTCTTTAGTATCTTTGCAAAGAAAATTCCAAGTTCATGAAGAGTCAAACAATTGAAAAATAACTCAAAAACAACATCACATAATATGTGTATATTTCTATTTAGTGTGATATATTTATTCATTTATAATTGCTGAATATATCATTAATCACTTTCTGGAGCTTAATAGCTATTTTAAAAATATTTTAATTGGTCCTAAATGTAAAACATTACACTCTATTTATTGTATAGTTACTTAGCATCAATAAGTATCTCAGGTGGATTTCCTGTGTTTCTAGACTATGTGGGATACAAAGGTTATAATAGAAAAATCAAAGAAGTTTGGCTTTATCATTTAATCATTATAACATTCTTGGGAAATGGGACTTCCTGGGGAAGCTAGTCCATCCTCAGGAAAAAGTAACAGATGCATTAACCTGATTTCTAAGGTCAGTCTTTGCCTATGACTTCACAAGGTCACCATTTATAATGATAACATTTTTTTTTGTTGTTCCATGATCTTGCATCCTCCCTTTATATTCTTTATCTATATGACATGCAATAAAACTAATGAAACTGTCAGATAAAATTTGTTTTTAAAATAAAAAAAACAAGTACAATGAGGATGGTGATTTGACAATGGTTTTACCTTCATTTTGATATCAATTCATATGAAATCTAAATGACACAGATTCATCTTTTACCTTGACTTTATCAAAGTATAAATAAAAGGAAAAGGCACTATTTCAGATGAAAACAGTATATCTGAATTTTTGAAGTAATTTTCCAAAATTTAAAATGGGAAAGAAAAATATTTATTATCTGGCTACCTTTCTTACATAGAGAAACTTATTTTCTTTATTTAAATGTTTATACTTATTGCCTCCTCCATAGCTGCTCAGTTGCGACCTAAGAAGACGGTTTATAACTGTTTATCAGTAGATTTTTTGAGCATCATTTCCTTCTTTTCTTTATTTCTTGTGTTTTTCTTCCTTTTCCTGTTCCCTTGTTTACCCCATCTTCTCTCACCAATCTTATATATTCTTCAATTATCTTCATCTTTTTGAAGGAATAGTCTTATTTTTCCAGAATTTTGAGATCATTATTTTCTAAAAGCCAAATCCTTTAAAAAATTTCTATGTTTTTTTAAAAAGGTTGTTTTTTTTAAAAGGATACATAACTACTTAACCCATGCATTTAATGCCCAATAGATGCATGGATTTCAAACCTTTATTTAGACAGGTAGCACATTATGGAAAAACAAGATAACTTCAACATATTGAACTTGTATACTCCATGCTGCTCGTTATTCAGATTTTTCAGTTTAGCTGCTTTTGAATATAATTACAAAATTAAATATGTCACCATAAAGTACACTACAATAATTTGGGAGGGTATGATTAAAGCAAAGGCACAAGGATTGAAGGTTGGGGGGGGGAGGTTGGTCAATATAGAGTTATTGTGAGGATCAAATAATATCATATATGAGTAAATCTTAAAGTTATATAAATGCTACCTGTTCTTGTTACTACATCAATCAACAAATTGTTTCATCTATATGAAAATAAGCTAAAAGTTTTTTTTTCAGTAAGTACTTTGTTTAGCAGAACTGCCTCAACTTAGAAAAACTGTGCTATTTTGTGATTGCCTTTCTGTAAAAAGAATTGACTGAATGATCAAATTAAAAAAGCAGTATTAAACAACATAGCTAGGCACTGGATTTGGAAGGAAAAAAAAAGAAATCCTAGTCATGGCTGTTTCAGGCCATTGTGGGATGGATTTGTGAAGTAGTCCTAAGAACTCATCAAAATAATGTGTGCTTATCATTGAGTATAAAGAATGTTCTGGGTTCTGAGAGAGCAGAACAAATACTGTCTTGCCCACTAGCTTAAAATGAGAAAAAAATTCTAAAAAAGCATCATTCACCAGCCCTAAAGTCAGGAAGACCTGAGTTCAAATCTGATCTCAGACACTTAACACTTCCTAGCTGTGTGACCCTGGGCAAGTCACTTAACCCCAGTTGCTTCTGCAAAAAAAAAAAAAAAAAAAGCAGTATTAAAGTCAGATGCCCAAACATTTCCAAAATTATTGAAATGAGAATTAGTTGCATTCAGGTTTGCAAAACATGAAACTATAAATACTGTATAAATCCTCTTATGACTTTTGCTTCTAGGAAATGTATACTCTGAGCCTTTATCAATCATTCTCATTAACACGTTTCTTATAAAGTATCTTTTTTTTTTAATGGAGCTGGTTAAAATGGCCTTTGTAATAGTGATAAAATTAACAATTCACTAATAAATTAATCAGGATGCCTTTCAAGGAATTATTTTTTTAAAAGATTTTAAAATTTAATATTTTAAATTCATTTAAAATTTGCATCATATTACTTGATCATTTCAAAATAATTCAGAAATACCTATATATGCAGACATGAGATATTTTCCCTTTCTCATTCATAAAGGAATCTAGTGGCTATTGATAATCTGGGTTTTCTGCTACCTAGTCAAGAAATATTCTACCTTTATGGAATCAGTGCTATAAAAGTTGAGATTGATAAACAAGGTCATTTTCAGAAGAAAACGTTAAAAATACAGATTTTAAAATTCTTTAAAATATGACCAGCCTTGAAAAAAATGAATTCATGTTCAGTTATTAAATGTCTAGTCATTAAATTATTAAATCACAATTTTTAGTTATTCATTCATTTATCTATATCTATAGTTAAATCTTTATAATGCTATTAAGAGACATAATCAAGATTTTATCTTGGATTGGTTGCCAGAAAACTATTCTCCATCATCTTTGAATTAAATATTTCTCTCTCTCTCTTTCTCTCTCTCTGTCTGTCTGTCTCTCTTTTTCTCTTTCTACACTCCAGCAGGGTAAGGAGTCTTGACTAATCTGAGAAAAAACCTATCTTGCATCACACATCATCCTTATGTCCCACAGATTTGGGACTAAACCACTTCTTGTGTACCTAAAATTCCTCATCGTGACCTAATGAAAATTGACTGGGATTGAATGCTCCTGTTTATACTCAGTTCTATCCATATTTCCTTTATGCTCTGGGCAAGGATATGTCTTTTCAGTATTATAGGTCAAAGATTGTAACTACCATTGGAGGAGAGAGAGGGAAAGAGAGGGAGAGAGAAGGAGAGAGGGAGAAAGGGAGGGAAGGAAGGAAAGAGAGACAGAGAGACAGAGACAGAGACACACATACATGGAGAAATAGTCAGACAGAGACAAACACAGAGAGACAGAAAGACAGAGAGAGACAAACACCCACACACACACAGAAAGAGAGAGAAAGAGAGGGAGAGAGAGAACAAATGCACACACAAGGGATAAAGAAAAAGAGTGTGGGGGGGAAAACATGAAAGAATTGAAACAGAACAATTATTATGCAATGGAGTTCAGAGAAAAAGTTTCCTACTAATCACAGTTGAATTCTAACTGATGATCCAAATCCAGTTCTGTGAATGTGAACTTAGAGTCTCAATACTTAACTCAAGAAGTTCTTATATAAATATAATGAGGAAACATGATCATGTCTAAACTACCACATCAGCCATTAGAGAACACATATGAATTATAGTGCAATTGATACTCTTCATGCAATTAGAGAACAACTTTCTCTTGGTTTGAATAGTTAGTCCACAGTTTGATTTGGATAGTTGTCCAAAGTTGAATAGTTAACTGTCCAAAGACTGAATCCAACAGCAGGGAAACAAGCTATCAATAGAAGAGTATTGTTGAAATGAATAAATGCAATGCCTTGTACATTAGATCCAAGTGCTAAAAATAGTTTAAATCTGAATTTAGCTTGGAAACAATTCATACAAACAGAAAACAAAGGGAAGTTTGGAAATACTTTTAGTTCTCTACTCCCAACATAACTCCAAAAACTTCATGGGAAATGGAAGAACTCAACATAAAGAATGTATATTAGAAGGTCTCTTATAAGAGAAGTCATAACTATTGTCATGCAAACACTGTCATGATTTATCTATCAAGCTTTATCTATACAATTAGTAAACTGACAAAATGATTTCTAAGGTCCCTTCTAGCTCTAAATTTTAGGATTCCATAAGCCGATAAAGGTCAAAGGGGCAACCTTCCACCTTGCCATGTTGGTTCCTTCCCTAAGTCTCCTAAATATGATTATTCTCTTACAGTTGGAAATATATTTTTCAAAGAAGCTGTTATGACTTCCATTTAGATTGTTGTTGACAAAATTTAGCAAGTATTGAACTTATTAATAATCTCCTAAACTCATGTTCTCTTGCTCCAAAGTTCGCTGTTTCTATTGATGGTACCTAATTCTCTCAGTCCTCTGGTTCTGAAACATAAGACTTTTTGAAGTCTTGACTTCAAAGTCTTGACTTTTTTCTTTCCCTTAAACTCCAAATATAATCCAAGTATAACATTTTTAGATCAACATACTGAGGGTTAGAAGAGTTAAATAACTTGTCCAAGAACACACAGTAAATTATAAAACAAGAAGGTGGCATAGTGAAGGGTGTGTTGATATTTGAGTCAGGAAGTCCTGTTCCAGGCACTAAGTTAAGCACTTTACAATGATTATCTCATTTGATCCTCTCAACAATCCTGGGAAATAATTATCATCCCCATTTTACAGATGAGGAAAAAGAGAATTTAGTTATTTTCCAAGGGTCATAGAAGTAGAAAATATTTGAGGCTGGATTTCAATTCAATTCTGACTCTAGGTCTGGGACCTTATGCTTTCTATCACCTAGCTGCCCAGATATTATTATAATATTTCCTATACAATATTATACACATATAACATATGTTATAAACTTAATAATTGCATGACCCTAGGAAATTCATTAAATTATTCTCAACCTCAGTTTTCTTGTTAGTACAAGGAGGATAATGTCTCCCAAGACAATAACCTCATTTATTAATACTTTATTATAATATATTTATATGTATTATATATCATTAAAATAATAATCTTATTATAAAGAAATATTATATGTAAAGTGCTTCACCAATCTTGAAGTGATGTAGAAATGTTAGCTATTATTATTTCATTGTAATTGAAGATAAGAATCATTTCTAAATTTAAAAAAATGGATTGAGTCTAATGACAGTAGTAATATGACAACATATCATTATATCGATCTTCTGAAAGACATAATTTAGATTTCTATTAACCCTAATATGTAACAGCAAGTATCTTCAACCATGTTTTTCAGCAAGAGAGAATAGTCATGTACCTCACTAAAATTCCAGTGTGAAAAAAGTAGGAGATTTGAAACTTCAATAGCTGCTCCTGACACATAGGTTTGATGCTCTGTGGTCCATGCAGTATGCATTAGCACCAGCCACTGGTGTTCTCTTCCATGTGACAGCCCCATTTCTGGGACCAATTATGTGACAAATAATTTCAGAATAAATGTTAATATGGCAAAGATTCAAATTAAAATTAGCAATACCTTCTTTGGAATTCTCAATGATTTTTTAAAAAATGCAAACACATAAAATACATTTACAAATGTACTCTTATTAAATGAATTTCATTGAAGCATAAAACACTTTTCTTTTGAATTTTCAGACAAGGAAGGAAATGGATACTGTCTTCAACAATGATGGGGTACTGCTACTTAAAAGCTGGAAACAAATTCCACACTAATTTACCACAGTTGGGAAAAAACTCTGCTTCAAATGAACTTCAGATTTTGCTAATTTTTCAACTGGTTCTATCCTCAGAATGACAGAAAATACATAGTGACAAAATTCATAAAACATTGGTTGAGCTAAAGCCATAAGGAGTTTCTTAGGGGGAATAACAAAATAAATGAAACTTTCAAGTCCCTGCAGAATTTTTCAAGACATAAATGCAAACATTTGGAAACTTAAAGAGTTCCACGGGCCCCTAAAGATTCAGCCTAGAGATTTGTGACTTTTATTTTGGATCAGATTAAAAATAAGGGAACTGATGAAAGTCATGACTTAGAAACACAAAGACATTAATTCACAACTTCTTAGCTTTACATTTTTATTTTCATTCCAAACCAGAAAAATTAATTATAGTGACAGAGAGAGAGAGAGAGACAGAGAGACAGAGAGAGAAACAGAGACAAAGACAGAGA
>JAJPUD010002442.1:74107-85158 GCA_023553655.1 Myrmecobius fasciatus
AGAGACACAGAGACAGACAGAGACACACACACAGACACACACACAGAAAGAGAGAGAGAGACAGAGAGACAGAGAGAATCCACTCCATTCCTACTCCAAAGTTTCATCAGAGAAGGGAAGTTCTCCAAGTCTATATTAGTAGTACACAAACTCTAATATGTTCCATCAAGGTAGAAAGACTTTTAGTTTAGTGCTATAAAAGAATTGTATATATTTTCATTCAGAGTCAGAAATAGCAAATTACTCACTACACTGTGAGAATTACTTTCAGTCCCAGAAACTAATGAAGACTACTGACTAAGGCATGTTTCTGATCTGTGTTAATGGAGGGAAATTGTGGATCCCTCACCAGCTACATGATGGAGATGGACTTGGAATTAGGAAAACCTAAGTTCATATTCTACCACAGACACTTAATAGCTATGCTACTCTGCACAAGGAACTTAATCCTCTGTCTCAGTTTATTCATATGTAAAATACAAAATAACTATCCCCTCTATCATGGATCAAATGAGATAACACGTCCTTAAAGCACTACTTAAGTTTTTGTTATTACTATATAACCCTTAAAAAGTTTTATAAAATGTTTTCCAGACAACAGGTTTTCCTTACAACCACCAAAAAGGGTTGATAATGTAGCTATAATATCTGATGTGCAAATGGGGAAACTGTCACAAGCAGTTTAAAGACTTTCCCAGGATCATACAGTATGCCAGTGGCAGAGGAAAGACTTGGTTTCAGGTGTTTTCTTATTCAAAGTCCAACACTTTTCCCCTTATACTACATTCCCTCCTACATCAGAAGCATTCCAGATCAAACATCTTTAGCTAATATATCAGTTCTAAATAAAATAAAACCTCAGCAAATAAGGTTTGAGACAAGTAGCAAGAGAAGACCACTTTATTTGGTTTTGGTCAACAGACAGCAAGAATTTGAAACTTAAAGAGAAATAAATAATAGACCTCAATAAATCATTGCACTTCCAAGAAAAAGACATCTCCATTTCACAAATAAATCAGATTGAAATGAATAAATATGTATTTCATGATAAAGGGCTCTAATGGCTTAAACAAACAATTTTGCTGTTTTAAACTGATCAAGTGTTGTACAAATACTTATCTGGAAAGGAAGACTTCTTTGAAAGGGAGTTTTTAAATTTTCTTTTAAATTGAGAATGAACATGTCAGATTCCACAGATGGATCTACTTTGCCTTAAATAACTACTGTCATAACAATTAGACCCCCACTCACCAACCAAATGAACAACTAGCCAAAAGTTTCTCAAATGCAAGGAAGAGGCTGAATTCCAGGACCCAAGGTTAAACAATGCCAATTTCTTCAACAAAAATATGGATGAGAAAAGTTTTAAGCTCAACAGCATGAAACATTTCTCTCTCTCCCTAATATAACATTCAAACAGCCCTCCCTTCCCACCATCTTTGATCAGGTGAATTACAGAACTCTGACCTTGGCACACTGTCACAAATCCCCAATTCAGGTACATAATTCCTGGCATGATGGATCAAGCACAAATCAGGGATTTTATAATTTTAGTTTTCTTTATAGGAAAAACATGATATACAATACAATGCAGTCTTCAATACAATCAGCCCATTATATTTTCAGGAAACTCCAACATTAGCCTTGGAAATGAGAGATTTAAATCTCATCAAATCAACTTTTACACAGCAACAGCAGTATATAAAAGAAAGAAAAAAATGAAATAAGGCACTTGGAAAATCTTTAGCTTTTTTCCTTTTTAAAGAATCTCATGAGCTCCCACTCAGTAGAACAGGCCTAAACCCCACACATTTTATCTTCCTTCCAAAAATAGCCAACACTGTGAAAAGAGGGCCAAAGATAATGAAGACCAGATGCCTACCTTCACTGGTAGCTGCATTCTTTTGAGCTTTGGTCGGCGTGTGATCTGTACTTGAACTCACGTCGGATGAGATGCTTGAGCTGCCTTTGCCTATGAGAAATAAAATAAGCAGAAATCATTGAATTTCTTTAACTCCAGAACTCTAGACCCATCCAGGCCTGTGGACCACATCATCTCTTTAGTCTTATTAAAGGGATATTATAAAACAAAGTCTTACTTGTATTATAAACAATTGAAATCTTAATAAATAGTCCTGATCCTGGAGATTTTAAATGGTTTGAAGGCAGATACAGTTTCCTTTTTGGATTTGGATCCGCAGCATAAAGCGTAGTACTTTGGCCATGAGGCATGCTTGTTGAATGAACAATACTATCACTTTTCTTTAATGTATATGTTTTTTTCCTAGAGGGACATAATTTAACCTGTGCTATATCCGAAACAGGTCATACCTCAAATTCAAATTGGATTATTCATATAATCCAATTTAATTATTTGAAAATAATTATATATAACATTGTGGTGAGTGGGGTGAGATGGGGAAGGGGCTTTAGAAAGAAATGTTCTATAAAATAGTATCTCTTTCCTCATTGATCTCAGTCGAATAGAAGCATTTGTTAAGTTCCTACTATGTCTTTTTTTTCTTTAGCTAATGAAGATACTAAATTTAAACAAAACCCAATCCCTTACAAGACAGTATATTTTCTAAGAAAGAAAGTATTTACTAAAATAGAATATTTTAAGAATTTCTGAACTGTAACAAACTTTAGAGATCATCTAGTCTAACCTATTAATTTATAAGTCAACAATCTGATCTCTAGAGATAACCTGCATTTTCCAGGGTTATATAGAGAGGAAACAATTTGGTTTATTGGGGAAAAGAGCACTGGACTTTGGAAGCAGAAGTCTTGAGTTTTAGTGTGAGTTCTGCTGCCTACTACTAATGAAAATATAGGTAAGTCACTTTGCATCCTGCCCCTCAGTTGCCACATTTGGCAAATAGAGGTGTGTATGAGCTCTAAAGTTCATTTCAACATTAACCACTGATTCAAATGAAAGGTAGAGTCTGAAATCAAACCTATATCTTGTGAAACAATGTCCTTGCACCATGATATCACACTGACTTTTAAGTGAGTTATGCTACTGAGACTCACCATAAATATAATTCACCTGAAAAGGAAAATCAATTGGTAATAGTTCCTATATATGTATCAACAGTAAAAATGCTCTATTCCTTGATTTTTTAACTACAAAAAAGCAAAAGATATGGGCCACTTAATAAAATTGGAATGGAAGGGAAGGGATCTTTTATGTGTAGTGATAAGCAGGTCAAATAAACCATCATTTATAGACTATTGTAGCTATTTACCTGCCTCCAGAAAAAAAAAAAATCTTATTTTTCACATTGAATAAAACCATCAGCAACAACAAATCTATCCTTCAACCCTTGCCTCATCAAATATGATACCATCTCTCTTCTCTATAATATCAAGAGTATCAAACTTTTTCAAGAATTTGTCTACACAAAATTATGCCAGTTTTTTTCATCATCCACCATCTTAAAGACAACTATAATAATTGATTAATAGCTATCAGTGTAGCTCTGATTTAAAGAAAAGTTCTACTAACTTTTTTGCTTACTCTGATTAGATCTCTTTGTAGTTGGTTTATTGAGATAGATGAGGTTTGCATATAGTAGGATGGAACATTGCAAAAAAAATTCCTCTTTTATTCCTCAATATAATATTGCCCAACACCTAACATTTCTAGACTATTCAGCCCTATGATCTTGTTAGATTTGACTACTTCAGTTGAGCTACTTTGGTTGTTTAACTCCAGATCAGGCCAAAATGTAGACCTCTAATGAGATAATTACTATAATGTAATGAAGTACTCTTATGATGATGATAATCATAATCATCATCATAAGCAACATTTACATAGTTACTGTATGCCAGATGCTATGCTAAGCACTTTACAATTATTATCTCACTAAATCATTACAAAAATCCTGGAAAATAGATGCTATTAATCATCCTCATTCTATAGATGAGTAAACTAAGGTAAATAGAGGTTATGACTAACTTAGTGTCACACAGGTAATAAATATCTGAGGCTGAATTTTTAATTCAGATCTTCCTGAATCCAGAATTGGTAAAACCACCCCATGTATGTTGAGAATACATGGTTAATAACTTTCTCATATGAATATGCCTATCATGTCAGCTTACATATTATCAATAAATTCCAGAAGTAAAGACATAAAGAAAGAGATTTTTCTATCTGCCCCTTGTAATAATAAGCTGAATAACATAGTAAGTATTGGTGTTATTTATTGAATGTACTCTTTCTTCATTATGTCCATGAAGTATTATAGTTACATTTATTTTGTTTATTTAGAAGATATTTTGGTTTCTTAATATCAGCTCTATCCCTTCTTTGAATGGGAATTACCTCTTAATTATAATTATCTGAGGTATCTCTTTAATTCTCTATTTTAAAAAAATTAATGTAAACATATACACATATTTGAATTTTATTGTGATATGTGTTGCTAGATGCTGGTCAAATTCTAATTTCTCTGTGATTATTTAAGTAATGCATCATATCATTTGTGACTGGGATGACTTTTCCTCACTTGTGCCTAATTTTATTCCTTAAATTTTACTTTATTTTTATTATAGTCAAAATTTCTAGCTCTACATCAAAAAAAAGCAATAATAATTGTCACTTGTTGAAATTAACATTTGACTTGTCAAATAAACTACTGGTATTTCTCCATTTAAACTTTCTTTTATTATTTCAGGCACACATTATGTTAAGGGAAGATTAACTTCTCTCAATATTTTGAATGCATGTATTTATATATTTTAACATAAATTAACATACATAAAATGTCATGATATTAATCACTTTTTTTTCTCTAAGGCCTTTAAGCCAATTGAAATTTTGAGCTTCTCTTTTTTAAACACATCTGTGTGTTTTTTTGTTTTTGTTTTTTTACTTTCTTTGAAATAATGATTATAACCTCTGCAGTGCAGGATATGGCTAGATCTCCTTTAAACCTTCATTTTAACTATATAAAAATCTTCATGTTTAAATATTTCTTGAAAAAGAAAAAAAAGTAGTTGTCCCATTTTTACACATTTCCAGAAGAAGTACCTTAGAAGAACTTCATAACAAGTCTGTTTCAGTCAAGCAGGGGAACAGTCTGCCGAGCCCAGATGGCAGTGTGGGGAGGGAGACAGGATAAGAAGCCGGGCTGGGACTCAGATTGTGGCAGTTTCTAAGCACCTGGGAAGTTTCTGTGAGCTTCTTAGGCCAGTCTGTCCTGATTGCAAGAAGTTGTTTTGGCAGATCTGCCTTTTATGAAAGGTAAATTGTAAACCACTGAGAATGCCGGACCTGGCTCCTAATGCCCAGAACCAGAGGTCAATAAGTGGAACTGCCCCAGGACAAATTAAAGCAGCCTTTTCTTTGAACAGACCTCAAGATTTAAAAAATGAATAAAAAAACAAAAAAAAAAAGAACTTTCACCATAGACAGCTTTTATGGAGAGAGAGAACAGACCTCAGATCCTGAGGTTCATAAAGGTAAATCAACTCCAGAGGAAGCCACAAAGGGAGATATGAACTGGTCCCCATTTCTCAAGGCTTTCCTGGAAGACTGCATAAAGAATCTTTAAAAAGAGTTAGAAGAAAAATGGGGAAATGAAATGAGATCAATGCAAGAAGGATATAATGCCCTACAAAGGAGATATAAAAAAGACATGAATTCACTGAAAAACAAAATTGGTGAAATGAAAGAAGACTGCAATGAGCAAAAAAACAATTTGCCAATTACAAAAGGAGCTAAAAATGATAAATGAAGAAAATAATATACTAAAAATTAGAATTAAACAAGTAGAAGTGAATGAATCAATAAGACTTCAAGAATCAGTCAAAAAATAAAAAGAAAAAATAGAAGAAAATGTGAAATATCTCCTAATAAAAAATAACTGACCTGGAAAATAGATGTAGGAGAGACAATCTAAGGATTATTGGACTTCCTGAAAGCCATGATGAAAAAAAGAACCTAGACAATATCTTACAGGAAATCATGAAAGAAAACTGCACTGATGTTTTAGAACCAGAAGGTAAAATAGCCATTGAAAGAATTCACCAATCACCTCCTGAAAGGGACCCCAAAATTAAATCCCCAAGGAATACCGTGGCTAAATTTCAGGATTATTGCATCAAGGAAAAGATATTGTAAGAAATTAGAAAGAAACAATTCAAATACTGAGGAGCCATAAGTAGAATCACCTAGGATCTATCAGCTTCCACCTTAAAGGATTGAAGGGACTGGAATGAGATATTCCTAAAGGCAAAGAAACTTGGATTACAGCCAAAAATAAACTATCCAGTTAGAATGAGCATTATTCTTCAGGGAAAAAGATGGACATTTAATAATATAGGTGAATTTCACCTATTTCTAATGAAAAGACCAGATCTGAACAAAAATTTGACCTCCAAACACAGAACTTAATAGAAGCACAAAAAGATAAAACAAAAAGAACTCTTGAGAACTACATTTCCATTATGGGCATACTTAGAGAATGTGGGTATAATTTGATTTTACTTTGGTAATATGAAAAAGAAAGTAGAGGGGGAAAGGAGATCATATTGGAAAAAAAGGAAAAAGGAGGTTAAAAAAAGAGATTAAAAATAAGGTAAAATCTCATGAAGAGGCAAAAACACTATTATAATTGAGGAAAAGAAGGAAGGGAGATGAGCACTGTGTGAATCTTACTCTCTTCCTCCTTACTTGCATAAAATAGACAAAGAGAAGATTAATGAATTGGGCTTACAATAAAAAAAAGCTAAAAAAAGAACAAATTAAAAACCCTCAATTAAATACCAAATTTGAAATTCTGAAAATAAAAGGGGAGATTAATAAAATTGAAAATAACAAAACTATTGAATTAATAAATAAAACTAAGAGTTGGTTTTATGAAAAAATCAACAAAATAGATTATCCTGTAGTGAATTTAATTACAAAAACGAAAGAAGAAAATCAAATTGTTAGTCTCAAAAATGAAAAGGGAGAACTTTCCACCAAAGAAGAGGAAATTAGAGCAATAATTAGGAGTTATTTTGCACAACTTTATGCCAATAAATGTGATAATCTAAAGAAAATGGAGGAATATCTACAAAAATATAGAGTGCTCAGGTTAACAGAAGAGGAAATAAATTATTTAAATATCCCAATTTGAGAAAAAGATATAGAACAAGCTATTAATCAACTCCCTAAGAAAAAAATCTCCAGGGCCAGATGGATTTACATGTGAATATTACCAAACATTCAAAGAACAATTAATTCCAATACTATATAAACTATTTGAAAAAATCAGGTAGAAGGTATTCTACAAAATTCCTTTTATGACACAGATATTGTGCTGATAGCTAAACCAGGTAGGGTGAAAACAGAGAAAGAAAACTACAAACCAATTTCCCTAATGAATATTGATTGTTTTTTTTTTCTAGTCATATTTGCTTTATTTTCAAAGCTTTGTTATATTTACAACAACAAATGTAGAAAAAATTACTGATTTTAATCTCTGGGAAGTTACAGAGACAAGTATAAAAGCAGTATGATATAGTTAGTAGAGTTCTGGACTAGATGTCAGAAACACATGGGTCCAAATTCCACTTCAGGTACTAAGTAGCTGTATTACTTAACCCTTAGAGGCTTTATTTTCCTCTTCAGTAAAATGAGGAGGATGGAGACAGTGGCTTATTTGACAGTATAACTTATTTGAATAAGTAATAATTGTTCTTGTTTTATAATGAGTTAGCAAATGTACTGGGAATACTCTAAGGCTTTTTCTCTGTTTCCACCTTAATTCATTTATCAAAATATTATTTTGCTATTGTGCTACTGCCATATGTCAAACTTAAAATCTTTATTTCTGATAACTAGTTTAAAAATAATTGAGCCATTTAATTCTTATAAAAGAATTAAAACAATTCCTATAAATGAACATCCTAATGCTTTCTTCAAAATGTTCCAAATTGATTTGCTTTATTAATTTGCTTTAGGCCATTATAAAATGCCTAGTCATAAAAAATATTATTTGGTACCTAATGAATATTGATGCAAAAATCTTAAATAAAATATTAGCAATGAGATTATAGAAAATTATCCCCAGGATAAAACACTATGACCAAGCAGAATTTATACCAGATATGCAGGGCTACTTCATTAATAGGAAAATTATCAGCAAAATCAACTATATTAATTACCAAACTAACAAAAATCATATTATTGTCTCAATAGATGCAGAAAAAGCATTTGATAAAATCCAACACCCATTCCTATTAAAAACACTATAGAGTATAAGAATAAATGGACTTTTCCTTAAAATGATCAGTAGCATCTATTTAAAAACCATCAGCAAGCATCATATGTAATAGGGACAAATTAGAACCATTCCCAATAAGATCAGGAGTGAAACAAGGCTGCCCACTGTCACCATTCTTCTTTTTTTTCTTTCTTTCTATTTTTCTTTTCTTTTTTTTTTTTTTTTTTGGCTGAGGCAATTGGGGTTAAGTGACTTGCCCAAGGCCACACAGCTAGGAAGTGTTCAGTGTCTGAGATCAGATTTGAACTCAGGTCTTCCTGATTTCAGGGCTGGTGCTGTATCCATTGCACAATGTAGCTGCCCCTCACCATTACTCTTCAATATAGTATTAGAAATGTTAGCTTTGGCAGTAAGAGAAGAAAAAGAGATTAAAGAAATTAGAGTAGGTAATGAGGAAACCAAATAATCACTCTTTGCAGATGATATGACGGTATACTTAGAGAACCCTAGAGACTCAATTAAAAAACTACTAGAAACAATTCACAACTTTAGCAAAGTTGCAGGATATAAAATAAATCCACATAAATCATCAGCATTTTTATATATTATCAACAAAGTTCAGCAGCAAGAGATACAAAAAGAAATTCCATTGAAAATAATTGTTGATAGTATAAAATATTGGGGAATCTATCTGCCAAGGGAAATTCAGGGATTATATGAACAAAATTACAAAACACTTTCCACACAAATAAAGTCAGACCTAATCAGTTGGAAAAATATCAAATGCTCATGGGTACTCCTAGCAAATATCATAAAAATGACAATACTAGCTAAATCAGTCTACTTATTAATGCCATACCAATCCAACTCCCAAGAAATTATTTTACAAATCTAGAAAAAATAGTAGCAAAATTCCTCTGGAAGAACAAAAGAGCAAGAATTTTAAGGTAATTAATGAAAAAAAAAAATACTGATGAAGGTGGCCTAGCTGTGTCAGATCTAAAACTATATTATAAAGCAGTGGTCATCAAAACCATTTGGTACTGGCAAAGAAATAGAGTAGTCGATCAGTGGAATAAGATAGGGTCACAGGACAAACTAGGCAATAACTATAGCAATAGTCTTTGATAAACCCAAAGACCCCAGCTTCTGGGATAAGTACTCACTATTTGACAAAACCTGCTGGGAAAATTCGAAACTGGTATGGAAGAAATTAGGGCTTAATCCACAACTAATACCACTTACCAAGATAAGATCTAAATGGGTTCATGATTTAGACATAAAGAGTGATATTATAAACAATTTAAATGAACATAGGATACACCTCTCAGATCTGTGGAGAAGGAAGGAATTTGTGTCCAAAGAAGAATTGGAATTCTTAATTGAACACCAGATAGATAGTTTTAATTATATTAAGTTAAAAAGTTTTTTGTACAAACAAAACTAATGCAGAAAAGATTAGGAGGGGAGGAATAAATTGGGAAACCATTTTTATATTTAAGGATTCTGATAAAGGCCTCATTTCTAAAATATATAGAGAATTGGCTCAAATTTATAAGAATTGAAGCCACTCTCAAATCGATAAAAGGTCAAAGGATACAAACAGACAATTTTCAGATGAAGAAATTAAAACTATTTCTAGTCATATGAAAAAGTGTTCCAAATCACTATTGATCAAAGAAATACAAATTAACACAACTCTGAGATACCACTCCACACCTGTCAGATTGGCTAAAATGACAGGAAAAGATAATGATGAATATTGGAGGGGATGTGGGAAGACCGGGACAACTGATATATTGTTGGTGGAACTGTGAATGGATCCAACCATTCTGGAGAACAATTTGGTACTATGCTCAAAAAGCTATCAAACTGTGCATACCCTTTGACCCAGCAGTGTTTCTATTGGGCCTATATCCCAAAGAGATGTTAAAGAGTCCCACATGTGCAAAAATATTCATGGCAGCACTCTTTGTAGTGGTTAGAAACTAGAAAATGAATGGATCAGTTGGAGAATGGCTGAATAAATTATGGTATGTGAATGTCATGGAATATTATTGTTCTGTAAGAAATGACCAGCAGGAGGGGCGGAGCCAAGATGGTGAACTGCAGACAGCGTTCTCTGTAAGCTCCTGAGACCTTCCCTCAGACCCAGACAAATTGAGCTGTTGAACTGGTTCTGGAGTGAGGGATCCACCAAACACTTGGACTACCACGCACTTCTATCAAATATCTACTTTGAAAAAACTCCGGGGAAGGTCAGTCTCAGGGGAATCGGCAGCTGGCCACGATCAGACACCAGCTGGGGCAGAAGTCAGAGCTGCCACAGAGGGGTGGATTTTAGGTGTATTACCAAATTCCTTCTATGACATAGATATGGTGCTGATAGCTAAACCAGGTAGGGAGAAAAATGAGAAAGAAAACTATAGACCCATTTCCCTAATGAATATTGATGCAAAAATTTTAAATAAGATCTTAGCAACGAGATTACAGAAAGTCATCCCCAGGATAATACACCATGACCAAGTAAGATTTATACCAGGAAGGCAGGGCTGGTTCAATATTAGGAAAACTATTAGCATAATCAATTACATTGATAACCAAATTAACAAAAACCATATGATTATCTCAATAGATGCAGAAAAAGTCTTTGATAAAATCCAACACCCCTTCCTATTAAAAACATTGGAGAATATAGGAATAAATGGGCTTTTCCTTAAAATGATTAGGAGTATCTACTTAAAACCTTCAGCAACCATCATATGTAATGGAGTCAAACTAGAACCATTCCCAATAAGATCAGGAGTGAAACAAGGCTGCCCACTGTCA
>JAJPUD010002442.1:90158-134724 GCA_023553655.1 Myrmecobius fasciatus
CAGCAGGATGATTTAAGAGAGGCCTGGAGAGACTTGCATGAACTGATGCTAAGTGAAACGAGCAGAACCAGGAGATCAATATACCCAGCAAAAACAAGACTATACGATGATCTATTCTTCAATAATGAGATGTTTCAAACCAGTTCCAATTGTTCAATAATGAAAAGAGACATCTACACCCAGAGAGAAGCTTGTGGGATCTGAGTGTGGACCACAATATTGCATTTCCAAGGGTCAATGTTGAAAAATTACCCATATATATATTTTGCAACTAAAAAGCTTAAAAAAGAAATTATAATCAGCCTTTTGTATCTGAAGTTGTTGATTTTTGACATATCTATCTCCATATATTCTATTACCAACTCTGCCCTTTTTCATCAGTCCTCTTCCTCTTTCTCCCTGCTTCTGTCCCATTTTATGTTTATTTTATATGTATTTCTATGTTACGTTCTTTTTTTCTGTTAAATTTCTTTTGTTGGTCCCATATAAGAACAAAGTCCATTTGATCTATATATTATTTCTCTTCCTTCCTTTCCTGTTCTCTATTTCTTTGGTAAGGAATCCAGGGGAAAGGGATGTGTATGTGTGGGAAGCAATACCCTTGCCTTGCTAACAGACCACTGCAAATTCTCTACACGATTAAATTGAGCTTTTGAGAATATAATATTTTTAGATGTAAGTCTTTTGTATTTTCTCTTTCATATATTTTTTCTAGAATGTATCATGGAAATGGTACTGAAATTTTAATAATATATATTTTGATTTATTCACAAAGAAAATTTCTTAAACTGTATCATGCTACAACAAACACTAAGTTAACTTCCAAAAGCAATCTTTTTTAAATGGTATTCTATGCCAGGTTGTACTCTACTCATTGAAACAACTGGTTGGCAGAAAATTACTGTCAGAGAATGTGCATAGTTGGGATCAATTCAAGAGAGTTAGTTTTAAAAGCACACCTTTCAAAGGAATTATAGTAATTCCTTTTCATATGGTAGGAGTAATTGAAAAGTCAAGTCAGTAGTTATATCACCTAAATGAGAAAGTAAAATAACTGCTATTTCTTCTTCCCTTTAAGAACTGCTCAAAATGAATGGAAGTTCTAAAACCAAGCAATTTTTATTGCTGCCCTCCCCCTACTATCAACTTGTTTCCCCCCTTCCCCTTTGGAAGGAAGAACAAATGTCCTTGTAATGGCCATATATAAAATCCTGCTTCCAAGTTTTGTGGCACTGCACTGATAATACATGTATACACATTTACACAAGTAAAACTTTCACTGGATCAAATATGTAGGAAATGAAGAAAAATAGTTTTAAGCTCTGCAGTCTAAATAACATATAGAAAATAGACAAAGAGGTAGTGGAGAAAAAGGAGAAGAAAGAGATAGGAAAATAAAGTATATGAAGAAAGTTACTGAATGACATAAATAAGGAATAGATGGTAGTGTTATTCAATAAAGAACAATCTTGATGAGTTTTGATAACATAGAGGTTTTCTAAAGGCTATGTCTATAGAGAGTATGGCCTGACAGGTTCCACAAGACTTGACAGAGTGTTAGAGTACAGCAACATGAATATACATTCAGAAAATATCTTTTATTTGAAGATCAGAGCTCAACTTGGCTAAATTTGGAGCCTATCAGAACTGGCTGAAGAGAGCTAAATTTTTTCAGTCAAAGAAACTCACCAGAAGTTAAGCACAGAAGAGTTAAGATATTTATTTGTAGTGATTTTTATCAATGCTGATAAAAATTACAGGCAAAATACTGAATTTCTTACAATGCAATAAAGGAAGGAAAGAAATAAATGTACTAACAAAATGGGAGGAAATAAGGACAGCATTATATGAGAGGAAAAGAAATAATGGACAGTAGGCATATTTATGTCATTATTGTAAATTATTTAACATATTTGTATTTGATTTAGTTTAAATCATTTTTTTCAGTCATATCTGACTCTTTGTGTGACCCCATTTGGGATTTTCTTGGTAAAATTGTTTGCCATTTCCTCCTATAACTCATTTTATAAATGAAGAAATGGAATCAAACAGGAGTAATTGACTTGCTCAGGATTACACAGCTAGTAGGTGTCCTAGGACAGAATTGAACTCACAAAGAGTGACTTTTTGACTCCAGGCAGAACTATATCCACTTTGTCACTTACCTGCCCAATTTGAGAATAGCATAAAGTTAAAGACCTTAAGGTCTTTATTAGAAATAGCAAGCCACTTATTCCTGTTTGTCTTAGTTCTTTATTTGCAAAATAAAATGGAGGAGGAAATGACAAAGTACTCCAGTATCTTTGCCAAGAAAATCCCAAATGGGGTCGAGAAGAGTCAGTCAGTACTGAAACACTGGGACAAGAAAATATATTAGAAAACAATCTTCTCATTTTGTCTGGTAATTAAGGAAAAAAAAATCCAAGATAGTAAAACTTAGATTTCTATGTGTTTTTTTTTTAAACTTTGTATTCTTTTTTATGAGGAATTTTTTGTTTGTTTGTTTTCTCCCAACTGCCTTAACAAAAGGGGGAAAAAGGTATTGAGTGGATATTCCCAGGGTTAAATAATCATTATGTGTCTTGAGGCAGATCATTCACACACACACACACACACACAGAGACTTAAGAACTTCTTAGCTTCTGAATGTTTGTGGCAGCCCTTTTTGTAGTGGCTAGAAACTGGAAACTGAATGGATGCCCATCAATTGGAGAGTGGCTGAATAAATTGTGGTATATGAATGTTATGGAATATTATTGTTCTATAAGAAACGACAAGCAGGATGATTTCAGAGAGGTCTGGAGGGACTTGCATGGACTGATGCTGAGCGAAATGAACAGAACCAGGCAATCATTGTACATGGCAACAACAATACTATATGATGATTAATTCTGATGGACATGGCTCTCTTTAACAATGAAATGTTTCAAACCAGTTCCAATTGTTCAGTGAAGAAAGCCATATACACCCAGAGGGAGGGATACGAAATGTGGACCACAACATATCATTTCCATGATCTCTATCGATGTTTGCTTGCATTGTGTTTCCTTTTTCTGATTTTCTTTGTTCATGTAGATACAATTGTTCTTGCACAGCAAGATAAGTATGGAAATATGTACACATTTATTCGACTTGTCAAGTATTTTAATATAATTAACATGTAGTGGACTTCCCGACATCTAGGGAAGGGGAGGGGACTAGAGGGAAAATTTGTAAAGGAAAGCTTTGTAAGAATCAATGTTGAAGAACTACCCATACATGTGTTATGCAAATAAAAAGCTTTAAATTAAAAAAAAAAAAGAACCTCTTAGCTTCCAGACTTGTCCTCTATCAATTATGCCATGTTGTCCTTGGATAAACAAAAGACATCAATAGTTTTAAAAATCACAACAATGTATAAGAGCCCATGTTCCAACATACAGTGACTCAAGAGGAAAAGATATGATGTCACCAGGTTATTTAAAAAAGAAAGAACTGAGGCTTGTATGTACGCATTCAAGCTTACACCTGCCCTATCCCTGTAATTTACCTACCATATGCCACAACATCTATCTTTCCCCACTTTGAGGTTGGTGGTTACTCTTCATTATTTCTTTGCCTTTAAAGTTTGACTTTGATATTAATTTTTATCATATTTCATGTACATAGGAATATAAAAGGGAGTAGAACTCAGATTATGTAATTTTTCCTGGGCTCTGCGATCTTCCTAGTCAATTACCTTTTCTATTGCAATTAAAATATTTTTGCCAGAGAAAATACATGAAAAGAGAAAATTCAAGATAAATATATGATATTATGTATAACATACATATGGTAATATAATATATATATATGTTACATTTATAAAAATTCTACTTCATTTTTATATTTCTGTATACATGTACGCATAAATATATGTATATGACTAGACAATTAAATGAATATATACATAAGTATATGCATGTGTGTGTGTGTGTGTATGTATCTTATTCCAGGTTACTAGATGATAAATATTTTTCAACAGAACAACTTAAAACTATCAGTTCCACTATAGAGTAGTTTATGATCTACATAGGTAGACAGAATATGCATGAAATCATGGATCTTTTACATATTAAATAAGCACCTGGTCTCCAATGTATTCTCCTGGCATAGAGGTGACCTCAAGTTCCCTATTCCAGTAGAGCAGTCAGACTAGAAAAGGCTTTGATTAAAGGCATGGTGACAGGTTGTTGTTCAAGGACAAGTCAAGTTAGTTTGGAGATGCTCATTAAGAGAAATCTAGACACAAGATTTTTTTTGATGGGTGAGGGGTCAGTATGGGTAAAATTATTAATAGCATTATTTCCAGAGTTGTAATATTTATATCACTGGAGGAATCATCAGTGAAACTACAGGTCTTTTGATACATAAATATATTGTATATGTGTAAACACACATATATATATGCATATACAAGTACTTATATAAATATATACAGGTTCAGTACATAACTAAAATAGATTGTACCTATTTAGATACTTATATTCTCAATTTAATAATGTGTTTATTTGCTACTTTCTACTTTCGTCCGAGACTAGAAGTATATTAGTATTTATATTATTGTTAAAGTTGTTGATAATAACAATAGCAGTAATTTACATAATGTTTTACAATTTATTAAGCAATGTCCTCCAAACAGTTTGGTAAGAAATATATTATAAGCATTTTTATTTCAGTTTTACAAAGAAACAGAGTTAAAGAACCTAAATGTTTACTTCAAGTGACTTTCTCATTGCTTCTGATATTAAAGAGCACGATGATGCCAAAAATGTGTTCTGAAATCTTTCTTTCTATCTCTTGGTATTGTCTTCCATCAACCATAACAGAACTGTGTTTGTGGAAGCTGGCAAATCGGTAAGTTGTATTCTATTATAGCTTTCCAAAGGCTAATTATCACCTTTTCGCTCTGTTGAGAACCTCTAACAAGGACAAAAACATAAGTTATTAGGTTGGGAATAGACATGACTCAAAAAGCAGTGTTCTTAAGATGCTAATTCTCCCATACACACATACACATCCATTAACTCTAATATATGCATACCTATATGTATATCCTTGTATTCAGAAAAAGCTAGCTAATATCCTATTTCTATCACTTGTGTAAATCTATTATCATAGGAATATTATTAAGAGTCTTTTCTAGCCTGCTATTCCAATTATGCATTTTGGGGGTTCTACATTACAGTGTGCCTGGTTTTCATGTTTGGCTGTAAGTAGGTAGCTTTTTAAGAGATACCACAGGGAAGCTATGTGGTGCAGTGTAAAGCACCAGCCCTGATTTCAGGAAGACCTGAGTTCAAATTGGGACTCAGACCCTTAATACTTCCTAGCTGTGTGACCCTGGGCAAGTCACTTAACCCCAATTGCCTCAGGAAAAAAAAAAGGTAACACTGAAAGACGATTTTTGAATTTTTTTAATAATAAGAAAACTCACAAGAATATGCAATATTAAGTTACTTCTCCAGTTTTTTCTGAATAGCTTAACTTGGTAGGCAAAGCTATGTTAACATAGGAAACATCTCCCTTCTCTTTTATTATTACATAAGGAGAACAAAGGCATGGTAGGGAAGATCAAACAAGATATATATTTTATTTGAATTCAGGAGACCCATGGCTTATGATTGCTTTTGGCTTCCACTGTTCTTCAAGTTCCAAGAAATCACATACAAAAATGATTTACTCTATCAATTATATTTCTAGGGCCAAGCTAGTTATAGAGATTGTAGTCTTGGCCATGAATGTCAAAGACTTCCCAAACACTTGTAGATTCACAGACTGCCAGGGCCTGTGTGTTGGCAGTAGCTCCTGTGCTATTCTCATTCTCAACTTGCCAGTGTTCTCTATAAAGCATCCAGATCCTATGGAGGCTGGGCTTAATAACGAACAACTATAACAAATGAGGGGGAACTTTTCAACTTTGAGGGCTTAGATTACTGAAGGGATAGTAGAAGCCTATTTACATTCCCTGTCCTTTCCCTACTACTTTTGAATCAGTCATTTGACTTCTTCATTCCTTGTTCTGCAGTCTTCACACAAAGAATATTGATGATCTCAGAGAAAAATTTGGCATTATCATTGGCCTAGATCCATCCTATTCTTTGCATGGAAATAGAGTAATTTTTTAAAATTTTTATTGAATTTTTTTTAAAATTTTAAAAACATATGCAAGAACCTTTGCCAAACCTGTTCAAATACTCCCCATTCCCTCCCCTAGGTGGCATGTAATATATGTTAAACATGGTAATTATATATGTAAATACAATATAGGCATACACATTTACACAATTATCCTGCTGTACTAGAAAAATCTGATCAAAAAGGAAAAAATTGAGAAAGAAAATAAAATTCAAGCAAACAACAACAAAAGAAATGAAATACTATGTTGTAATCCACAGTGCTCTCTCTGGATTTAGATGGCTCATCATCAAAGATCATTGGAACTGTTCTAAAGAGTCTCACTGTTGAGAAGAACCACATCCATCAGAATTGAGCATCGTATAATCTTTTTTTTTTTAAATTTTATTTTATTTGCATAACATATGTGTGGGTAATTCTTCAACAATAACCCTTACATAGCTTTCCGTTACAAATTTTTCCCCCCTACTTCCCCACCCCTTCCCTAGATGGCAGGATATCCACTACATATTAATTATGTTAAAATATTGGCAAATCGAACATATGTATACATATTTCCAAACTTATCATTGTTGTGCAAGAAAAATCTTATCTACACAAACGATATATCAGATAAAGGAAACACAATGTAAGCAAACATCAATCAAGGAGTATGAGAATGTTATGTTGTGGTCCACATTTCACATCCCTCTCTCTGGGTGTATATGGCTTTCTTCAGTGAACAATTGGAGGTGGTTTGAAACATATCATTGTTGAAGAGAGCCATGTCCATCAGAATTAATTGTCATATAGTACTGTTGTTGCGATGTATAATGATCTCCTGGTTCTGCTCATTTCACTCAGCATCAGTTCATGTAAGTCTCCCCAGGCCTCTCTGAAATCATCTTGCTGGTCATTTCTTACAGAACAATAATATTCCATAATGTTCATATACCATAATTTATTCAGCCATTCTCCAATTGAAGGGCATCTATTCAATTTCCAGTTTCTAGCCACTACAAAAAGGGCTGCCACAAACATTCTTGCACATGTGGGGCCTTTTCCTTTCTTTATGATTTCTTTGGGATATAAGCCCAATAGAAAGAGCATCGTATAATCTTGCTGTTGCCGTGTATATTGATCTCGGGGTTCTGCTCATTTCACTTAGCATCAGTTCATGTAAGTCTTTCAAGACTAGAGTCTTTTAAAAGATAGCTTAGCTCCCTGAAGCCCAAGTAGAGCAATTTCAACATTGTGCTTCTCCAGGATATCAAATTTCAAACTACAAAAAAGGGCAGCTTCCTCTATTCTTTCTTAGAGGACTTTAATTTGTTGCCAAGAAAGTTGTGGGAGGCATCTACAGACACCCCCTTAAAATACTTCTCTGCTTTTTTGACTTTTCACTCTACCTTTCTACTAGTTCCTAAAGATGGGGCCAGAATGGGGAGGGAGGAAGACAGAAAGTAAATAGCTTGAAAAACAAATATAATACCCCTCTGTTGCTCTATACCCTCCACTAGCTTGCAATGCCTGCAATAATATAAATTCTTTATTAATTCAAGGATCTCTGAAATTTTCCAAGTGCTATATTTGGAAACAGAGGACGCAGGTTAAAATCTCAGTTCTATCACTGGGATCCCAAATAAGTTAGTTTATTACTCTGGACCTCAGTGTAACCATTTGTAAAAAAAATGGAGCTGGACTAGATAGATGATCTAAAGGTCTCTATCATCTATGCATTTATGATCCCTAAGACCCAATTTAAATGCCAAATAATTCTTTTAATGAAGCTTTGCTTGATGCCCCTACTTGAGTGGTTTTACCTTAATTTGAACTGAGCATATCCTTTGAAATCTTCACATATTTGTTATATTTTAATCTGAATTATGACAATCTATATGGAATACAATTGATTATAAGCCCCTGAAAGTAGGGAATGTAGGTTATATTGGAACCAGTAGAAATAAATAATACAGAATATGTGGTTCATGAATGTGGAAAGGATGGAGGAAGAGAAAAAAGTACTGACAGAAGAAGCATCTTTATTACATGGATGTTAAAGGCAAACGTACATAAGATTTGTGGTCTGGAGATATCTATAACTGAAAGGATAAAAGAATCATAAGCTAGACTTTAAATGGAACTTGGTTCTCCTCTGACTATATAAGGAAGTTTCTTGGAGAAGCAATCACAAATAATTGGAGAGAAAGTAGGTGGAGACAATGAGGTAGGATAGTGGATAGAATATTAGATTCAGAATGAAGATCTGCATTCAAATATTGCTTTAGACACTTAGCATGTGATATCATTTGAACTAAGCTATTAGTTTCTTTATAATTTTGTTGGATTCTCAGTGGTATTTAAGGTTCTTTCCCAGTTTTAAATAGACATCCAAGGCACTTGTTAATTTTTGCATTGGCTAAATAAAAGATGTTAAATTACTAGAAAATTATGGGACATGAATATGAAAGAATATTAATGTGCATCAGAAATGGCAATTATGAAGAATTTGGGGGAGAATGGGAAGTCAGATGTGGAAAAATGATGTGGAGTAAATTAAGAAAAATCAAGAAAACAGTATAAAATATTACAAACAATATAAACAAAAAGAACAATAAAACTGAACCCACATTATAAATGTGACTCAGATTGCATCCAGAAAAGGATTTAGAACATATCCCTTCCTTCTCTTTAGGAATGGAGGGGATGAAGAGTCTTTCAGTAGGAAACATCATATGTACTAGATCGGATACAATGGGTGTGTTGGTTGAGTTTTCTCAACTCATTTTTTTTCCTTTTTAAAAGCATCTTTGTTACAAGGGATAACTTGGAGAGGAGAGGAGAGGAGAGAGGAGAAGCTAGTAAACCTAAGAAATAAATGTGATATAACAACAGAAACCATCATTGATTTTTTTTTAAGGAAAGAGCAGCTGGAATTCATAGTACTTTACATACCACACATTTTAGACTCTTCAAGTGTTTATCTTTTATTGCCATTTTTTTTTCTAGTGGAGGTCATTTGACAGGCTGCTTACTGCTGGAGGTGGGGGTGGGGTTCAGTGAGTTGCTGCTCATTGCTGTACTTAAGAGAATTGTCTCTACTTGGAGGCATGGAAAGGAGAGGACTTTCAACATGCTGCTGCATCCATACAGATTCTCCTCTGGAGAAGCCAGAAGCAAAGGAGTTAAATAGATAGGAAAGCAAACAGATGATTAGACACAGCATTGGATTGCTTTCAGACAGAGCTGTATGGCAGGTCTTGCTGGCTGCAATGAATCTATAGTTGCAAACAACAGATGTCACAGTTGCTAATTGAACTTCACACAAAGATCATAGAGAACACAACACATGCCTGCTGCAAAATCAGCATCTTCGGATGCCTAAGCAGTTTTGGCTGGAGGAGAGCATACAGTAGCTGCCAGTGGGGTTTTTCTCTCCTTGTTGACCATTATGCCATATGGAAACCTATTACGTTCTATTTAGGAAAGACAAGTGTTTTCTAGCATCACATGAAATGGTTTCTAGTCAGACTTCCAAAGGGAAAAAATATCTCAAGTTATATTTAGAGCAAAGAGAGTCAGAGTTGGGAGGAGGGTAGGAAGAGGCCTGAACTTTGAATTAAAAAGATGAAGATTTAGGAACAGCTAGATGATCCAGTAGGTAGAGCCCTGGAGTCAGAAGGACCTGAATTCAAATGTGGTCTCAAACACTTAATGCTTTCTAGTTGTTTGACCCTGGCCAAGTCACTTAATCCCAATTGCCTTGTCTGCACCCCCACCCGAAAAAAAATCCTAAACAAACAGATGAGGGTTTAGGTCCAAACACTGTCACTTCTAGCTGAGTGGCTAAGGGTAAGTCACATTTTACTTTTTTAAATCTCACCTGTCTCCCTCCCAGTATCCATTGTGAGGAAAGCACAATGTAAAAACTTTAAAGCTTTTCATATGTGTGTGTATATGTGTGTATATACATATATATATATATATACACGTGTGTATATATATATATATATATATGTATATATATATATATATATATGTGAGTTATTATTATTGCTCATGATCTGGAGAGGTATTTTTCTTTTTAAATATTTCTTAGAGAATGAATGATTTACTATAAACATTGATTTTTCAGTGTTGATCTCAGTATTTTCTTGGTAGGGAAAATGTGTGTATAATTGTTCCAGGCATCTCTACAATTTCTCAGTGTGCTTCTAAGACATAACAATTACTGATAAGAAATACTACTATATTAACTTCTTTAGGAAATGATATTTTCAAAGGAAAAGAAGGAAAAGAAAGGAAATAATAATAGATGATTTATCACCTCAGAGGCAGAAATAAGTAAGTAGAGTGATCTTTCCACAAGCATAATCAACTAAAAATCAGCCTCCCCTCCCTCAAGCCCCCTAAACAAAGATTATTATCTTTTTTTATACAATCAATATTCTTAGTCTGTGATTCAGTTTATTTTATTTCAATGCTTATGTAATGCAGTTTAGTATAAAGGAAAGAATAATGGATTTAGAATAAAAAGTAACCTGGCTTCCTCTCTTTCCTCTGATCTATTGTGTAATGATGGACAGGCAAGATTCTAAAACTCTTTGAATTTGTCATCTCATCTTAAAATGAGGGCAATAATGACAGTAGTACTTGCCTTCATACCCTGCCTCCTTTTCAGCTCCCCTTTATGTGTGTGGTCTTCCCCCATTTGAATGTAATCTCATTGATGGCAGGGATAATCTTGCTTATATTCAAATACTAAATGTCCAGTGCCCATAACAAAGGAGATACTTAATAAATGTATCTAATCATCTATCTATCTATCTATTTATCTATCTCCTTCCTTCTCTCACAGTATTGCTGGGTCACATAAAAATAGTATATGAAAAAAATCTTACATATTATAACATTTTAATGCTATCATAAATTTTTTTCCTTTTTTGTTAGCTGAGCATGACCTCAAGTAATTGTTGATCTATCATTTTAAATCTTTCAAAAAACATGAAGATTCTAATCAAAACATCACTAAAATCTATGGTAATTTTTTTCATCCTATTATGAAAAGTCAACTGTAAAAATCTAAAGACCTACAAGTGATACTCTGTTATGCTATCATTATTTTTGTATCAAATATTTACCAATGCCTGCTCTGTCAAAGCATATAACGGATGGAAGTTGAGTTCAGAAAAATTTCAAAATATTCATTCATTCAAGGAATTTTGTCTGAGAAAACACAAAAATGTAGAGCTGGAAGACCTATTTCAGGCTAATACAACTGCTTCATTTTGCAAATAAGGAAGCTGAGAACTGATGAGTGACCAGCTAAAAATCAGGTAATCAATAAGCAGCAGAAATAGGTGGAAATTGGGTGCTTTGACTATAAATCCACTAGCCTTTAAATTATATCATTTTAAAAAGGAGTTGAAATAAGATAGTTTACTCCTGATTATTTTTCATATCAAATTAAATTATTTTCTTGTGCAATTACAATTTTATAATGATGACAGAACTGGTTAATTTAGATGAAAATAGTCACATACCCTAGAGATTTATCTGGAATGAAACATTCCTAGCCTTGATTAAAATGCAATGAAGGCTGGACAGGCTCTGAATACAGTCCAGTGACAAACTCCTCTCTGACTTCAGCAAGATTTGGAAGGGACAGAGTGTTCATCATTTGTCCAAAGACAGCATATACATCATTTTCTACATCCAAAATTTAAAACTTTTTCATCTTTCTGGCTGGACCTGTCTGAACTTGTACTCTGCTGGTACGGCCAATAAGAATAGAGGGTCAGCTCCAGACTACAATGAGGCATCCATCACACTGGGATTTTCATGGGGAGTCTTTATGTCAGAAGAAACACAGTCCAAGATATGCCTTTGAATAAAGACAGTATTCATAATGTCGAAAAAAAGTATTTTGCAAACAACTTCTTGCTGTGCCTCATCACAGCCAAAATATGAGTTGTTTTCTGTTACCTTTTTCTCCCCTTAGGGATCAGAAGTAAGCAGTGTAGCCAAAGAATTATAAAGCATGTCGTACCTTTTCTGGGAGAAAAAATGCAATATACAATCCTGTTCCCTTTTTGTAGATTTCACCTCTTGTTTAATAGACCAGGAAAAGGAATTCTGAGAAGAATCCACAGTAAACTGAACTTTATTATTCCTGGATTTATTGGTGTGTATTTTTTTTCCTCATGGATAATTTCGTGAACCAGTTTCAATGATATTTTTGTTTTTGATTTTGTATTTGTGGCCAGAAGGAGGTATCAGTAGGCTTTATAACATAATATTTGCTGTACTTCATGTAAGGTTTGATTTAGTAGGTAGGAATGAGTGGAAGATGGAAGAGGGGGGAAAGATCTGTGAATTTTCAAAATATTTGTTTGTCTAGCTAAACATCTATTTAATTTTTACCTCTGTTGGCTTCTAAATCTATGCTCAATCTCAATGGAATTTAATCAGGGAGCTGGGTGGCCAAGTCTGTAGAGTGAAGAACATGGAGCAAAGAAGACCTTAGTTCAAATCCTGAGAAAATCATTTATCCTGAGTTACTTGTGTTTCCTTATCTGAAAAATGGACCTAATCATAGCATCTACATCAAAGTGGTTAGCAGCAAATAAATTAAAATATGCAAAGTGCTTTGCAAGCCTTAAAGGGCCCTATAAATGCTATTAAAAGTCATACAAATGAAGGGTTTATATATATACACACACACACACACACACATATATATGCACATATACACACAAATATGTGTGTGTGTGTGTGTGTATGTGTCCAATTTGATGGCCTGGGTGTTTGATTTGTCACTAAGGCTATGTTTTGCTTTACTTATTAGGAAATAAAGTGAGAAACAGGAAAATTCATGTTCAATAAGAGGTTCAGATAATGATTTTACCACTGTCACCATTCATGATGCTTTCCATTCCTCTCCAATTCCATCTCACAACAACATGGACAGCTTCTGATTCTTAAAAATGGACAGACATTTTATTGGAGAGACCAGCACCTGCTCTTTATGAGCATCATAACCCACCTTACCCAAAAAAGAATTGTGTGCAATTCTGATAAGAGTTCGAGCAAATGAGAACTAACATACAGACAGATGTGAGGGGTCCTGACAGATGGTCTTTCACAGCTGGGTTTCTGACTGATGATTGAGGACATGATCCAAACAAAGGACATTTGTAAGGTGCATTTGTATAAAATGATTTTGTATAGAATTGTTTTTGTAAGAATTTATATAGAATAAATATTTTCCATTTTAAAATATGACATTATGGATAATGGATTCCTTGCTTCTCTTTATCACTGTAATGAAAGGAAAAAAGTTTCTTAAACAAGGTGACTTTGAGAGTCAAATACTAAACCCAAGGGTATCAAGCTTAACCTACAGAAACAGAAATGGTGATCATCTAAAAGTGTCCCTCATAATCAAATGTTATTGCCCTCCAATCTAAACTTTAATATTGCTATAAATTTCTTTCTTCTTTGGTTTGTTGCTGATCATATCCTAACATAAGAATTGAGCTATCATTTCAAATCTTTCATAGGATATGTAAAACCGAAACATCACTACAATCCAATTTAACATATTTTTTTCATGATATTATGAAACGTTAGATGCAAAATTCTGAAGATCCATACTTGACCTTCTAGGATTCCATCTAACATTCCCTTGCTTATAGTCTTCTATAGGAGAGGGGCAGCCTTACATAAAAAGAAAAATTTTTTTCTTTGGCGTAACATTCCCTCTTGTTACTGTCAGTTGAACTCACCAGCCTTCTTTACCTTTCTTTAAGGGAAATTCACATATATAAGATCCAAAAAGGACTATATTATACAATACTTTAATTTGATCAATAAGAGGATATGTTGTGGTGCTTTGTTTTAATTCCCCTTATCCCTTTCTCTCATCCTTCTTCATGCTTTCATATTTTCCTTTTATCTTGCTTTCTACTCTTTCTGATTCTACTTCATTTTAAAGTTCCTTTTTATTTCATTCCATTCTTTTCTTTTCTTTTCTCTTTCCCAGTTCTCTTCATCACTTCTATTCTCTTTCCTAAACTCTACCATATATTTCTGCCCTACATCTTTGCTCTCTCATGTATTTTCTTGAATATTTTTTGTGTCACAGAATTGATTCTGTTTCAAGTCTTCCAAGTTTTTAAAGAAAAAACAAAGCTATGTATTTTGCTTAATTAACAAAAATTAAAATATTGAAAAGCTAGAATAAAATATTATTTTAAATAAACAATTAAAACTAATTTTTATTTTGTTCAAATATATGAAGAATCACTGGTGACAGGAGACAGAAAGTTATATTTTGCCAATTCTCTGAAAACACATTACCAAATATATTGACATATATAATGACCACATTCATATTTTAGTGCACATATGATAAAATATTGCTTATATTTTTTGTTTTAAAGCTTATCAAATGCTGTTTTCCTCACAAAATGTCTAGGAAGTAGTATTAATATTATAACCATTTTTCCAAGGAGACAACTAAGACTCAATCAAGGAGGTACAAATGACTTGGCCAGGATCAAATTATTAATGCATCACAAAATAGCACTTGAAACCAAGTTTTTGACTCCAAAATCAGAACCTCTTTAATTCTTGTGTAGGCTATATTTCCACTTTTATACAATTAATTTGCTTAAGAAATATATTTTTCTTTGGAGACAGAGTCCCATTACAAAAAAAAAAATGTCTACCCAGAAGGCCAAAAGGGAGAGTGTTTTCTTTAATAATATCATACCAAGAAATATTAAGTAATGAGAAAAAATCCCATATAAATAAATGTCCTTCCTGGTTACTTATCCATATTTTAATCATTCTTTTTAAGGGAAATATATGACTGCCTGAGGTTTCCCTATAAGAAGCTAGAAAAAGAAGGCTGCCCAAGGTACCCTAAGGTAATGAAATCATTACTCTGGTAGGGAAAAAAGCACTGGGCTGAGGCAGGAAGTAAGTAAGTTTAAATATCATCTTTGTTGCTAATCCATGTGTGACCTTAAGGAACTTAAGCAACTCAGTGGACCTTGGTTTCCTCATCCATAAAATGAGATTTGATGAAGTAATGCATAAAGTACCAATTCTAAAATTCTGGGGCCTGAATCTTTTTTCTTGCTGACTTCTCTAAGAAGAAGAAAATCCATTAAGAGCTGTGAAGTTCACTTATTGAATTGTTTAGTGATGACTTAATTGTATTTAATATATTTCAAGTGCAGAGAAGAACTTTTTTTAGAGCTCGCTAGGAGTGGAGACAAGATGGGGGAATAAAGTCAGGAGCTCTCCCAGTTTCCCTCAAATACCACATGAAACCAGCCTATGAACGGATTCTGATTGAAAAACTTCTCTCCAGGGGCAGCTAGGTGGCGCAGTGGTTAGAGCACCAGCCCTGAAGTCAGGAAGACCTGAGTTCAAATCTGGTCTCAGACACTTCCTAGTTGTGTGACCCTGGGCAAGTCACTTAACCCCAATTGCCTCAGCAAAAAAAAAGCAAAAAAAAAAAAAAAAAGAAAAAAAAAAGAAAAACTTCTCTCCAATTCAAGATAGATTGGAAGGACTTCAAGTAGTCTTACAGGAGTGAAAAGGGTGTTCAGCCCAGCTCAAATAGATTCTGGGAAAGCCAATGAGAGGGGCTTAATCACAGCAAATCAGCAGCTAAAACCCTCAGTCCTAGCTCAGCAGAGGAGCACAGCAGGGGGCAGCTTCCAGTCCCAGCTCATGAGGCAAACTGTAGGAAACCAGGCTGTTTCCTGAACAGAGCAGACAAAGCTGCAAACACAAGGGGGCGCTGTGCTCAAAGGCAAGGCTCAGAGCTGCACAGGAAGTTTGGGACAGCGCCCCCTATGTCTCAGGAGCTAAGATCCATCTTAAAAGTAAAAGAGGAAATACCAAAAGAAAAAGAAAGAAAATGAGCAAGAAACAGAAAAGAACCTTGTCCCTTGTCTCTAAAAAACTACCTTGGTGAAAGGGTAGAGCACAACATAAACTCAGACAAGGACAAAATGTCAACAGAGGAAATCTCAGAGTGATATGAATCGGTCTCAAGCCCAGAGGCTTCTTGGAAATGAGCATAAAAGACTTGAAAAGGCAAATAAGAGAGGTCGAAGGAAAAATGAGAACAGAAATGAGAGGTGTGCACAAGAGAGTCAATAGGTTGGAAAAGGAAAAAAAAAATTGTGGGAAGAAAACAACTTAAAAAGTAGAATTAACCAAATGAAAAAAGAAATACAAAAGCTAAATGAAGAAAATCACACACTAAAAACTAGAACGTGGAAAATGGAAACTAATGACTCTATGAGAGAGCAAGAATCAGTCAAACAAACTAAAAAGAATAAAAAAAAATTAAAGAAAAATGTGAAATACTCCAACTTGGACAACAGCCAACCTGGAAAATAAATCCAAAAGAGATAATTTTAAAATTATTGTCCTATATGAAGGCCATTACCAAAAAAAAAAAAAAAGAACCCTGATAACATTTTCAAGATAACATTAAAAAAAACTGCCCTGATATTCTAAAAACAGAGAGGGAAATAATTATTGAAAGAATCCATTAGTCACCTTCAGAAATGCCACAAGGTAAAGCCCAAGGAACAGTGTTGAAAAATTCCAGAACTATAATCTGAAGAAAAAAAATACTGCAAGATACCAGACAAAACCCAAAAATATCAAAGATCAATAGTCAGGATTACCTAGGATTGGGCAGTTTCTACAATAAGGATAGAAAGGCTTGGAATACCATATTCCTGAAGGAAAAGGATTTGGAATTACAAGGAAGAATTAACTACCCAGCAAGACTCAGAATCATCTTTCAGGGGAAGAGATGGATCTGCAATAAAGTAAGAGACTTTCAATCATTTCTATTGAAAAAAACAGAATTAATCAGCAATTTAATCTACAAATTCAAGACTCAAGAGAAACATAGAGAAGTGAACTAGGAAAATATATATAATATTTAAAGGTTAAACTATCTACATCCCTATATGGCAAAATATCTGTAATGCTTGAAAACTGTAGCTGTCACTGGGGCAGACAGAAGGACTATCACATGGACTGAGGATGTGATTGTGAATAGACTGCCATGTGACTACATAAAAGAAAAAGACATTAAGTGGGGAGGGGGCAATAGGTCTGTACTGGAAAAGAGAAGAAAGGAGATTTATAATGGATCAATGAAGTTCACATGAAGAGGCATTTAAGACCTATTACAATTGAGGAAAAAAAAGGGAGGGGGATGAGTATTGTCTGAAGCTTGATCTCATCAGTTTGGGCTCTAAGAAGGAATAATTTAATCATTCAGTGGGGTATAGAAATTTATATAACCCTATAAAGAAGTAGGAGGAGAAAGAAGAAAGAAAAGGGAGGGGCAGGATAAAAAGGAAGGCCAAAACACTAGGAAAAAAGGTAAGAGAAGAGGGAAGGGGTAATATAAGATAAAGTAATGGGTGGAGTGGGTAAAAACATCACTACTAAGAGAAGGGGGTAGGGATGATAGGAGAAAAGGTAGTGGATGTGTGGGTAAAAAAAACTGACTAAGGAAGGACATGGTAGAAAGAGAGGACAAAAGTATACTCAGGGGAGAAAATAAAATGGAAGGAAATACAGAGCTGGTAATCATAGCTATTAAGGTGAATGGAATGAACTCTCCCATAAAACAGAAGCAAATAACAGAGTACATTAAAAACAGAATCCTACAATATGTTGTTTATAAGAAACACATTTGACACATAGAGAAACATACAGTCTAAAAGTAAAAGGCTGGAATAGAATTTATTATGCTTCAACTGAAGTAAAAAAAAAGCAGGGGCAGCAATTCTGATTTCAGATAAAGCAAAAGTAAAAATAGATCTTATTAAAAGAGATAAGGAAGGAAAATACATTTTGATAAAGGGTACCATAAACAATGAAGTAGGAAGGATACTAAATGTGTATGCATCAAATACATCAAATCTTCCTAGAGAAGATTTTAAGCCAGTTACAGAAAGAAATATATAGCAAAACTATACTAATTAGAGATCTCAGTCTTCCCCTCTCAGAATCAGATAACTATAACCACAACCTAAACAAGAAAAAAACTAGGGAGGTTAATAGAATACTAGAAAACCTAGATATTATAGACATCTGGAGAAAATTGAATAGGGACAGAAAGGAATACACCTTTTTCTCAGCAGTACATAGAACCTACACAAAAATTGACCATGTATTAAGGCATAAAAACTTCACAATTTTTGCAGAAATGCAAAATGCAGAAAGGCAGAAATAATAAATGCTTCCTTTTCAGACCACAATTCAATAAAAGTTATATTCAATAAAATGTCAGGGAAAGATGGACTAAAAACCAATTGGAAATTGAATAATCTAATTCTAAAGAATGAGTGAGTCAAACAACAAATCATAGAACCAATCCATAATTTCATCCAATAATAATTTATGGGATGCAGCCAAAGTACTTCTTGGAGAACTTTATATCTCTAAATAGCTACATGAATAAAATAGAGAAAGAGGAAATCAATGAATTGGGCATGAAACTAAAAAAGCTAGAAAAACAACAAATTAAACACCCCCGATTAAATACCAAATTAGAAATTCTGAAATTCAAGGGAGAGATTAATAAAATTAAAACTAAGAAAATTGTTGAACTAATAAATAAAACTGTTAATTTTATGAAAAAAACTAACAAAAAAGATAAACCTCTAGTTAATTTGATTAGAAAAAAGGAAAGAAAAAACCTAAATTGCCAGCATCAAAAATGAAAAGGGTGAACTTATCACCAAGGACAAAGAAATTAAAACAATAATTAGGAGTTCTTTTGCCCAGTTGTATGGCAGCAAGTCTGATAATCTAATTGAAATGGATGAGTATCTACACACAATATAAATTGCTCAGATTAACTGAAAATACATTACTTAAATAGTCCTATTTTAGAAAAAGAAATTCAAAAATCATTAACTTCCTAAAAAAATAATCTCCAGAGCCAGATGGATTCACCAGTGAATTCTACGAAATCTTTAAAGAACAATTAATTCCAATACTATGTAAACTATTTGGAAAAATAGGTAAAGAATAAGTAGTGCCAAATTTCTTCTAGGACACAAAGATGGTTCTGATACTTAAATTAGGAAAAATCAAAACAGAAAGAAAATTAGAGCCCAATCTCCTTAATGAAAGTTGATGCAAAAATTTTAAATAAAATGTTAGCAAAGAGATTACAGCAATTTATCAGCAGGATAATATACTATGATCAAGTGGGATTTATACAAGAAATGTAGGGCGGTATCAGGAAAACTATTACCATAATCAAATAGATCAATAACAAAGCCAACAGAGATTATCTATTGATAATCTCAATAGATGCAGAAAAAAGCTTTTGACAAAATAAAGTACCTATTCCTATTAAAAACACTAGGGAGGATAAGGATAAAAGGAGCTTTCCTTAAGATAATAAGCAGTATACACCTAAAACATATAGGAAGCATTAATGGTGAGAAGCTGGATGCATTCCCCATAATATTAGGGGTGAAAAAAGATGCCCTATTATCACAACTATTATTCATCATTGTACTAGAAATGTTGGCTTTAGCAATATAAGAAAAAGAAATTAAAGGAATTAGAATAGTCAATGGAGAAATAAAACTATCTTTCTTTGCAGATCATATGATGATATACTTAGAGAATCCTAGAAAATTATCCAAAAACCTACTGGAAACAAACAACAGCTTTAGCATTTCTGTATATTACTGGCAAAGCCCATCAGTAAGAGATAGAAAGAGAAATTCCATTTAAAATTCCTGTAGACAAAATAAAATACTTGGGGTTCTACCTCCTAAGACAAACTCAAGAACTATGTGAATACAATTACAAAACACTTCTTACACAAACAAAATCAGATCTAAACAACTGGAAAAATATCACTTGCTCCTGGGTACTGAGCTAATATAATAAAAATGACAATTCTGTCTAAATTGATCTAGTTATTCAGTACCATACCAATCAAAATGCCAAAAATCATTTTATAACACAAGAAAAAAAATAGTAACAAAATTTATCTGGAAGAATGAAAAGTCAAGAATATCAAGGGAAATTATGGGTAATGAACAATGGTAATGAAAAAATAAAAAGGATGCTGGCTTAACAGTACCAAACCTAAAACTATATTATAAAGCAGCAGTCATCAAAACCATTTGGTACTGCCTAAGAAAAAGAGTGGTGTATCAATGAAATAGATTAGATACTCACAGCACAATAATCAAGGGCTATAGCAATCTAGTATTTGATAAAATCCTAAACTCTAATTTCTGGAATAAGAACTCTATTTGACAAAACTTGATGGGAAAACTGAAAAATCATATGTCAGAAATTTAGCATATACCTACATTTCATATCCCATAGCAAAATTAGGTCAAAATGGGTACATTATTTAGGTATAAAGGGTGATATCATAAGCAAATTAAGAGAGCAAGGGATAATTTACTTAACAGATCTTTGAAGAAGGGAAGAATTTATGACCAAAGAAGAATTAGAGAGCATTATGAAAGGCAAAATGGACAATTCTGATAACATTAAATTAAAAAGGCTTTGTACAAACAAAACCAACAGAAACAAGATTAAAAGTACAAAACTGCGAAAAAAAATCTTTACAGTGTTTCTGATAAAGGTCTCATTTTTAAAATATATAAAGAAGTGTGTCAAATTTATAAGAAAACACGTCATTCCCCAATTGATATCAAAAGATATGAATAGGCAAAGAAATTGAAATTAAAGCTATTTATGGTTAGATGAAAAAAATGCTCCAAAGCACTACTGATTAGAGAAATGCAAATTAAAACAACTCTGAGATACCACTTCACAATTCTCAGATTGGCTAAGATGACAGGAAAAGATAATGATAAGTTTTTGAGGAGATGTGAGAAAACTGGGACATTAACATGTTGTTGGTGGAGTTGTGAAATGATCCAACTCTTTTGGAGAGCAATTTGGAATTATGCCTAAAGGACTATAAAACTGTGCATACACTTTGACCCAGCAGTGCCATTACTGGGTCTGTATTCCAGGAAAATCATAAAGGATGGAAAAGGACCCACATGTGCAAAAATGTTTATAGTAGTTCTTTTTTTGTGATAGCAAAGAATTGGAAAGTGAGTAGATGCTCATGAACTGGGGAATGTCTGTATAAGTTGTAGTATATGAAGGTAATGGGATATTATTATTCTATTAAAAATGATGAACAAGTTGATTTTAGAAAAGTCTGGAAAGATTTACATGAACAGATGATGAGCAAAACAAGCAGAACCAGGAATACATCGTACACAATAACAGCAAGAATGTGCAATGATCAATTATGAAAGACTTATTTTTTCTCAGTAGTTTAGTGATTTAAAGCAATAACAATAGACTTTGGATAGAAAATACCATCTGCATCCAGAAAAAGAAGTAAGGAGATTGAATGTAAGTCAACACATGCTATGTTCACTCGTTATTTTTCTGCTTTTTTATCTCTCCAATGGTTTTTCCCTTTTGTTTTGATTTTTCTCTCCAGATGATTCATAAATCAATGTGTATTAAAAATGCATAAATTTACTTTTTAAAAGGTGATGCTCCCCACTAACTTGAAAAAAAATACAATATCAAACTGAAAATATTTTAAGAAAATGTCAAAATGTCCAGGACATCTAAAGCTCAAACATTCTGAGACTAGGGTCATGGGGATATGAGTGGGTGAGAAAGAGAGCCTGTAATACTAAGAAAACTTAAGTTTTTGTGAAAAGAAAGTCATTTCTATTCAATATACAAGTTAAAGTCATGTCAGGAAATATTTAGTAAGCACCTACTATGTCCCAAGGAATATGCTAAACTCTAGAGATCACAGAAAGGCAAAAACCAAAAGACAAAACCAAAAAAAAAAAAAAAAATCCCAAACCCATGCTCTCAAAGAACACCCGATCTAATTAATGGATGTGACATGTAAATAACTATACACAAACAAATTATTGTTATTGTTGTTTTTGAGCTATTTTTTCAGTCCTGTCTGACTCTTTGCGATCCCATTTGGGACTTTCTCGGCAAAGATACTGGAATATCTTTTCCAGCTCATTTTGCAGATGAGCAAACTGAGGCAAATAGGGTTAAGTGAGTGGGCCAGGATAACACAAGTATTAAGTGTCTTAGGCCAGATTTCATTTTATTGACTTCAGGCCTGACACTCTATTCACTGAGCCACTTAGCTGTCCTTAGGAACAGGGTAAACTGGAGGTAATCAACAGGAGAAGACACTAGAATTAAGGGGGATTAGGAAAAGCTTACTGTATATGGTGTAAATTTAGCTATTATTTCAAGGAAGACAAGGAGATTAGAAAAGGAAAAGATTTCCAAGTATGGGGGACATCTAGTAGAAAATGCCCGAAGTTATGATATAGAATATCTTGTGCGAGAAGCAGCAAGGTCAGTGCCATTGGATTCCCAAGTGAATATGTGAAGGAGAATAATGTATAAAACTAGAAAAGTGGGAAGAGGCCAAGTTTGCCTTTAAATGGCAAACTGAAGACACTTGATCATGGAAGCAATAGATATCTACAGGAATTAGCAATGCCAGTTTAGCTTTTGTGACTTGAAAAAATTAATCTGAAAGAGTAGAAATGGACAAAATGCAGTGGAGAAAAGAGTTTGGCCAGTAAATAAAAGCTTCAGTTATTTACTAAGTGAGATATAAATTAATAAAAAATCACTAATTTAAATATTGTTTCAGAGGAAGAGATGAAACAGTTACACTTACCTTCTATATTGGAGAAAGGTGAGAGAAGAACTACAAAGAGAAAACATTTCAATGAAAGAATCAAACAAATATCACAGTTCAATGAATGAACTTCTGGATGCTTAACACTATTTGTGTTAATAACAGTCCATGTTTTTCTGACTCCAAACCATAATTTTTCAGCACTCATTCTGTACTCTTCATCTGCTTTTTCTTTCCATATGGCACCAAATTCCCTTCTGCAAATCCTCTCTTTTCTAACCCTTGAGGTATCAAAAGAATGGAAGCCTTTTTCTACATTTATGTTTGGATTTTGTCAGCCACTTTTCTACCATCTGTGGCTCTTTCTCTTTACTTCTCCTTTTTAATCTGAATTTACTTGGAAGCACCTGTGATAAGATCTGTGATCTTTTCAATGTAGATTCACTATCCAATGGTGTCTATCACAATGCAGTCACATTTCTTGTCCTTTTTAACTCCATATCCTTCCTTTTGCACGAGAAGTTTATAGAGCATGTTGGGAGCCTTCCCTTTGATCTTTTTATATTTCCTATATACTTTTGATACACTCAAGTTAATCATCAGTGTGATTTTCTAATAACAAAGCTTTCTCATTAGATCAATTGAGAAATTTCCTGTGCTTAATTCTTCACTAAAAATATCTTATATTATATTCATGCCCATTATGCACATCCCCTTTGATTTTTGGCAAATTAAACTTAATTCTTCAGAGATTGGTATTTTATGTCTCACAGCCATTAAGCATATATGGAAGGATACAGACAATAAAAAGATGGGCTTTTATTTCCAGAAGAAACTTGGTATTAACAATACCACACAATTTCTAATGCAGTTTCCTTTCTTTCTAATATTCAGTTATGCATACAGGTCATTATCCATCTTCCATGTCTGTTCAAGATAAATTCATTGATTGACAAGCATTAATCTTGTAGTAATCTGAAAACATTTTTCATCCTGAACATTGTTGTTTAAAAAAATTAAGTGCTCATTACATTGTATGAATTATAGTCTTAAAAATTATACTCAAAATGATAAAATTTCCTGGCATTTGAGGACTATTATGAAAACTACCACCTTCTACAAATCGGGTATTTTAAAAACACCAATAATTCAAGTTATTTTAATAAGCATTTTTAATGTAATTCAAAAACTTTTTTTCCATAGAAATCACTAAATTCCATTTTTCCCTCTTTTTTTTTTAAAGAAGGAAAGCTATGGTTAACAGTGCAGAATATTGCTAACCTCTCTCAGGTTAGACAATCTCTATGGAGCAAGCTGAGAAAATTATGTTGTGCCAGGCTATTGAGCAGCATTTCATGAGGGAAAGATTAAAAAAGGATGCAGCTGTGCAGTAGTTATGATCTGAGCAGATCTAACTTCAAGCAGAATAAGGAAGAAATCATTTATATTCACCAACTTTAAGTGCACACTAGAGTGATTAATTTATCTGACATCCCGCTTACCAAACAAATTTTCTTCTTATTTCAGCATCTACTGTTATGTTCCAACCACTTCCCACTAACTTTATCATTTTCATTTCCAGTTCATCCATATTGCATTAATGATCAATTATTTGTTAAAATTCAGATGAAATAATTGAAGAGTTGGTTATTTGAATCTAAAATCCTTAGAATTAGAATGGATGGACTTTAGATCAAAATCAGCATGAATTCTTCACATTTATATTTGAATAACCTCTTTCTCGCATTAAAAATCTTGCCAACTTTTCATAGTCATGAATTAAATTTCCTATGTAGTGCAGTAGTAGTCAAATATTTTCCTAATATTTGATATTAATTTAACTATAGATATTCAATTAATCAATCACATGACAATTTTAGTACCTTTGATCAGGTTCCAGTTATACCAGTATCCTGCTTAATTACCATTTGAAAGAAAAATGTGCAATTCTTCTCATCACTTGACTTTCAGTAACTAATCTGTTTCACCAGTAACTAATTATATCAATTATCCCTTCTGATGTTTTTTCTCTTTATCGTTCTATTCTCATGAACTTTGAGTCCTAAAACAGGAGTTCAGTGTCTCCTCCAAGAGGCTTTATAGTATGGTATTCAGACTGTAAATAATTATTTAGACGGTGAACACATGGTGCCAGAATATTTTGGCATTCTTGTTCCTTCCTAACAGTTCTTCCAAAATGGTTAGCTCAGTTGGTTAGCACATAGTACTAATGAAATTGAGGTCAAAGGTGCTGTCTCTGTGTGGGCCAGCTTGCTTTGCTCTGTTTCACCATCAAAGATTATACAAATAACTCCCCAGTCAGCAATCTAGCCAATAAATGGCCCTTGATCACAAGAAAGACAGAGAGAAAGAGTGTAAAAGATCAAGACCCATCCATCATTACTTCTGGAAAAATAAGGAAACATGAATGCCCTACTGATGGAGAATCAAAAATCAAATTTTCAAATATTATATAGAGTGCATTTAAGAATTCAATGACCAAAGGCTGCACAATACTGTGTTTGACACTTCAAGGAATAACCATTTAGGTATGCATAGTATTATATGACTGTCAAAGGACTTTGTACTCATTAATTTAACTTTTACATATATTATCAATACCTTTCTGAGATGGGTGATATTACTGTTGTCATTTCACAGAGGACTAAGGTAAGGCTTAGAAGGACTGCATACTTTCTAAGGATCACACAACTAAGAATTATCTAAAGTAGAAGATGAAAGCAGATTTTTCTAATTTCAAGTCTAATGCTCTATAAACTATACTAAGGCTTCTTAAACTTTTTTCACTCAACTCCTTTTTTCCCCTGATAAATTTTTAATGTGATCCCAGGTATATAGGTATATAAAATAGGTATACAAATCAAACATTTTCTGATAAGAAATGATAATTTTGCAGCCCCCACTTTAAATTATGTGACTCCCTATGGGGCTGTGACTCACAATTTAAGAAGCTTTGTCTATATCACATTACCTTTGAAATATCATTTAGATTAATGAATAGAAAGCAGTGATTGCTTTAACAAGGTTCATAAGACAGAATATAAAACCAATGTAAATTAAGTTGAAGAGGTAACTTTTGTATCTAAAATGTTTTGGTAGGTAAAAGAATGAACACTATTCAGGGTTTCCTCCAGTATTCCTTATATTCATAAGTTTACTGAGGATAGATATTATTTTCTTTTTTCATTTTCTTTTCTTTTTTTGTCATGCAACAGACTTGGCAATATAAAAGGCACTAAATAAAAACTTGTTGCACTGTAGGTGCTTAATCAATGCTTGTTAACTTGACTTGTTAGAATTGAACAATAATTCATACTAGAAGACTAAAATATTAAACAACCATATACTGAAGAAACAAAATGTATGGTAGAAAGGAATTAGTAAATGTAAGTAAAACGATGCTAACCAAGTATGAGAAGGCTGCAAGAAGGCCAACTTAGATGAAATAAATATATAGGGTGATGGAATATGACAGTTTGGCATAGTAGGAAAAAAACACACTATAATAAATTAAAAATCAGGAATAGGATACCTGGGTGGATACTTAGTACTTTTTCTTTTATTCTAGATATGGTTCTACTTGCTGTGTGGTATTGGATAACATGCTTACTGAGAGTAAGAGAGCTCTCTCCGAGCTTCAGTTTCCCTGTCTTTAAAATAGTTAAAAAATGATGTCTTAATAAAATCATTAGAAGAACCAATTGAGAGTAAGAATGGACATATTTTAGATTCAATAAATATAATATCTCTGACACTGGGTTAGCCACCTTACCCATGGATATTCACTTTTCTTAATTGTACAATAAAGAAGGTCATTAGATTAAATGATCTCAGAGTCCTTCTAGTTCTAAAATTCTATGATTCTATGACTGAGTACTACATAATTGTAAGATATCAGAAATATTGTAAAATAAGATATATTAGCAGAATTAATTGATATAGTCTCCAAAACCAATGCTCAGAAATTTATATTTGTCCAAAAATATAATGAAGAAACTATTCTCAGCAGAGGGCATGTGAATAGGCTAGAAAACTTGCAAAAAAAAAAGGATGCTGTCGTACTCTGGGGAGAAAATCACCATGTTGAGCCAAGGTAAGAAACTTCAAAGGGTTTGGTTATAAGGCTCTAGAAGTAAGGGTATTATTGACTGTACATGAGTTGGAAAATATATCGAAAATTAGTTCTGTGTTTCAGAGTTAAATAGTAGCCATACTCAATGGTGATATCTTCCTTGGAAAGGATGAGGGAAAGTTGCCCTCTCCATGTTCTGTAAGTTAACATTTGCTTGAAGTCATCTAGGCCTGCATTTAATTTACTGGCATCTGTGTCAATCCTATAGACTAAGCATACCATACAAAATAGGACCTTCTTCTCCAGAGACTAAATTGAGAACAATGTGTTCTGTCTTTACAATGAAATGCAGATTTCCTTTAAGGCAAATGCTTCATTTCAAAAAGTTGAATAGAATAGTATTTAAAAAAAGAAATTATAGCTGGTTAAATTTAGGATCTTGAAAAAGAAATTCAATTGGTCTATATTATTTTTATACAGTTATAAATAAATGTCAATTCTTGTCTCTCAGCATACTTCCTTTGTATTGATAACTATGCCAGTCTTAGAAACACTCACCTACTTCTCTGAGATGAGTGGTTTCTATTGAAAGAATGAAAAAAAAAGAAGGAAGGAAAGAAAGGGGAAATGAGAAAAAGAAGAAAAGAGAAGAAAGAAAAAGAATCATTCTTTTTCTTCTAATATTTCTTTAGCTACATCCTAAATACAAGCTATTATCACACAATGAAAACATAAGGATCATAGAGCTAGAGATAAAAGTAACCTCAAAGAACACCTTAATACAAATCACTTGTTTACAAATGAAACTGAGATCCAAAGTAGCCAAATGATTTACTGAGGGTCACAAAGTTAATATTTGTCAGGAACTTTTTATAGTACTAATAAAAAGTTGATGGGATCAAAGCTTTCTTTAATCTCCATATAATTCTTTTAATTGTTTTAAGGAAAGCACTAAAAAGTGCTATAGAAAAATGAGTTATCATCATCATTATCATCATTCTCTGGATGAAACATTAAAAATTCATGCATTTCTGGAAATCTCAGCATAATCTTAGATATTCAGATATTTTTCAAATATTCAAATAACTGACAGAAGGAGAAAACTACTCACAATTGCTTTACTTTTTTCACTTTTCATCTCACAATTCTAGTATCATATAATCAGTAGTTTCATTTTACACTAATAATGTTCTTTTTGTTTGTTAACTCCAAAATGAATTCAATAGGAAAATCTTATTAATACAGACTAATGAGTCTGAGGATGGCCATCTGAACTAGGGAAAAGTTTGAATGGCAGAATAATCTTTTTAGAGAAATGTAGTTTGTTCATTGACAAGTACCTACAGTATTTCAAATTTCCATTAGAACTTTAAGCTTCCATGATTCTACTTATGCAGTTATACTTGGGCCAATAGAAAATACAACTTCTCTGTACTTTCATGAGGTACTGTGATCAACAAAGTTTTGGGGAAGAATCATTGCAAATCTTGATAAACCATCTCTTCCTTATACAACAGAGACAACCAATTGATGGGATAACCTAAAACTATAAACTATGAAGTCATTTTTCTGAATTTTTCCTGCAAATTAAAGTAAATTTCTATTTCCATAGGGAATAGACCTGTAGTTTCATTGATATAGGGAAGTACCAAATAAGGAAATTTCTCTACTTATATGAGTTGGTGCATTCTCTGCAACTTAAGATTTCTAAAACTTAGAAGAGGCGACTATCATTGCTTTAATAAAAAAAAAAATTCTTAAACTCCAGAACTGGTGAAAAAGGAAAAGCTTATTAATTTAGACTAGCAAATACAACTCAATAACTCCAACAATCAGAAAACATCTATTAAGTATCTTTTCTGTGGCAGGCACCATGTTAAGCACTAGGGATACAAAAGGAGGCAAAAGACTGTTCCTTCCCTCAAAGATCTTGGAGAGGAAATATGGAAAAAATACATACAAAGCAAGTTCTGTGAATAAATGTGCATGTGTATATATATACATATATATATGCGTGTGTGTGTAATATACATTATGCATATATATGTATATATATATACATATGTATATATATAACAGAGAAACAGAGGGAGACAGAGACAGAGAATGAATGAATGAATGCATGAATGCACACACAGATGTACCACAGGGGATTGACCCAAAATAGTTATAGGTTTCCTCACTTTTCTCTAACATTGGGAGGGTACTCATGGAAATTCTGGCCTTCCACTTTTTATCCTTCACTTAATCCACATGATGAGCCTATTTTTTTTCTGTCATGAAATTCTTTGATGACATCCTTTAATCCTGATTTTATCTGCAGTTTCTCATTTTTTATTAGTTCCAACTTGCTCACATCTACTATATGACTTCTATTTTCTTCAATGTAGTGCTTATTCTTAGGATAAAGTAATATTTCTGCTCTTATTGCTATACAGCAATATTGCTCAAAGATTGTATTGAAAACATTATATGATCTTTGCAATTATGGGATGCTCAGATGAGCAAAAGTGCTTTGCCATTTCCCAGAAACAATCCAGCCTGCTCTCTTCTGCCTTTGTGAATCTGGACTCAGTAAATTGTTCAAATGCTTTGTCTGTATCAGATATAAATATATACATATGTATATATATATATATATTTACATATATATATATATATATATATATATGTATTAAGATCTGTGGTTGTCCAGTCACATGCATATTGAAATCTAGGCAGTAAACATGATTCATTCATTTGGTCATTCCTATGAGGATAGTCAAGCCAAACTTTTTCAGATGTCTTTCATGAGGTTTTGCAATGTTTTGGGTTTAATTCAATCCATATAGTGTCATAATTAAATTGAAGCATTTGAAGTATCTTGACAGATAGCAAAAAATATGAAGCATTATTGAATATCATTTGTGAAAGTCTGCTTGTTTCTTACTAATACCTTCATCAAGGATAATTTCAATTTCTGTATTGAGAATTCTCATAAAAGTATTGCATAGACGGGAGAATAGACATAATTGTTGATGCTCATTTCTTTTCATTATTTGGAATCAAAAGTCTGAGATTCACCTCTACAAATATTATTGGAATCTTCCTTTCCTTTAAAAACCTTGCAGACCAGTCCCTCAATGACTTCATAAATGTATCTCATCCAAACTGGATATTCTCTGTATACCTTATTCAAACTGGCTGTTTTTTTCTGCCTTTGTTCTCTTTAGTATCATTTCCATTTCTCTTGTGGGGCCCTAGTGACTGTGATATTAAAATCCAATTCTAATGGTTATACCATACTTAAGAAAATAGATTAGATTAATTTTTTCAAATATTTCCCCTATGCTATTTGCGAGCTCTATTTCTTTCATTCTTCAGTGTTCTTGGGATGTCTTGACTTTATTGGTCATCTTACTAAGCATTCTTTAAATTGGTTTTATCCTCCATTGGGCAGCTAAGTGTCACAGTGGATAGTGCTGGGTCTAGAGTCAGGAAGATCCAAGTTCAAATCCAGTTGTGTGACCATGGGTAAATAACAGCTCTGTTTAACCTTAGTTTGTTCATCTGTAAAATCAACTGAAGACACTTAATAGTTGTGTTATCCTGGCCCACTCACTTAACCCTATTTGCCCCAGTTTGCTCATCTGTAAAATGAGCTGGAAAAGATATTCCAGTATCTTTGCCAAGAAAGTCCCAAATGGGATCGCAAAGAGTCAGACAGGACTGAAAAAATAGCTCAAAAACAACAATAACAATAATTTGTTTGTGTATAGTTATTTACATGTCACATCCATTAATTAGATGGGGTGTTCTTTGAGAGCATGGGTTTGGGTTTTGTTTTTTTTTTTTTTTGGTTTTGTCTTTTGGTTTTTGCCTTTCTGTGATCTCTAGAGTTTAGCATATTCCTTGGGACATAGTAGGTGCTTACTAAATATTTCCTGACATGACTTTAACTTGTGTATTGAATAGAAATGACTTTCTTTTCACAAAAACTTAAGTTTTCTTAGTATTACAGGCTCTCTTTCTCACCCACTCATATCCCCATGACCCTAGTCTCAGAATGTTTAGAGCTTTAGATATCCTGGACATTTTGACATTTTCTTAAAATATTTTCAGTTTGATATTGTATTTTTTTCAAGTTAGTGGGGAGCACCACCTTTTAAAAAGTAAATTTATGCATTTTTAATACACATTGATTTATGAATCATCTGGAGAGAAAAATCAAAACAAAAGGGAAAAACCATTGGAGAGATAAAAAAGCAGAAAAATAACGAGTAAACATAGCATGTGTTGACTTACATTCAATCTCCTTACTTCTTTTTCTGGATGCAGATGGTATTTTCTATCCAAAGTCTATTGTTATTGCTTTAGATCACTAAACTACTGAGAAAAAATAAGTCTTTCATAATTGATCATTGCACATTCTTGCTGTTATTGTGTACGATGCATTCCTGGTTCTGCTTGTTTTGCTCATCATCTGTTCATGTAAATCTTTCCAGACTTTTCTAAAATCAACTTGCTCATCATTTTTAATAGAATAATAATATTCCATTACCTTCATATACTACAACTTATATAGACATTCCCCAGTTCATGAGCATCTACTCACTTTCCAATTCTTTGCTACCACAAAAAAAAGAACTATTATAAACATTTTTGCACATGTGGGTCCTTTTCCATCCTTTATGATTTTCCTGGAATACAGACCCAGTAATGGCACTGCTGGGTCAAAGTGTATGCACAGTTTTATAGTCCTTTAGGCATAATTCCAAATTGCTCTCTAAAAGGGGGGATCATTTCACAACTCCACCAACAACATATTAATGGCCCAGTTTTCTCACATCTCCTCAAAAACTTATCATTATCTTTTCCTGTCATCTTAGCCAACCTGAGAATTGTGAAGTGGTATCTCAGAGTTGTTTTAATTTGCATTTCTCTAATCAGTAGTGCTTTGGAGCATTTTTTTCATCTAACTATAAATAGCTTTAATTTCAATTTCTTTGCCTATTCATATCTTTTGATATCAATTGGGGAATGACGTGTTTTCTTATAAATTTGACACACTTCTTTATATATTTTAGAAATGAGACCTTTATCAGAAACACTGTAAAGATTTTTTTCACAGTTTTGTACTTTTCTTTTAATCTTGTTTCTGTTGGTTTTGTTTGTACAAAGCCTTTTTAATTTAATGTTATCAGAATTGTCCATTTTGCCTTTCATAATGCTCTCTAATTCTTCTTTGGTCATAAATTCTTCCCTTCTTCAAAGATCTGTTAAGTAAATTATCCCTTGCTCTCTTAATTTGCTTATGATATCACCCTTTATACCTAAATAATGTACCCATTTTGACCTAATTTTGCTATGGGATATGAAATATAGATCTATGCTAAATTTCTGACATATAATTTTCAGTTTTCCCATCAAGTTTTGTCAAATAGTGAGTTCTTATTCCAGAAACTAGAGTTTAGGATTTTATAAAATACTAGATTGTTATAACCCTTGATTATTGTGCTGTGAGTATCTAATCTATTTCACTTATCCACCACTCTTTTTCTTAGGCAGTACCAAATGGTTTTGATGACTGCTGCTTTATAATATAGTTTTAGTTTTGGTACTGTTAAGCCAGCATCCTTTTTATTTTTTCATTACCATTGTTCATTACCCATAATTTCCCTTGACATTCTTGACTTTTCATTCTTCCAGATAAATTTTGTTATTATTTTTTCTTGTGTATATAAAAATTCTTGTTCCAATCTTTTAATAAGTATTTAAATTTCCATTACTGTTTTTGATTATGGTGATGATGATGGCAAGAAATGAATAAAAACATAATGGTAAATTTCATTTCACAAATAGGTGCGTTGTAGAAATACAAATGTAGGGAAAGGTGTCTCTTTGTGAAAAGATGTTTAAAGAACTCAATTCCGTTAGTAAACATTTATTAAGTACCAATTATGTGCTAAGTATTGAGGATACAAAGGAACTCACAATCTAGTGGGGGAGATCCCATGCAAACAGCTATTTACAATCAAACCATATACAGGAAAAATTAGAAATAACCAATAAAATGAAGGCATAAGAATTAAGAAAGTGGGAGGGTCAGAATAAAGCTTCTTGGATAAGGATATATTTTAACAAAGACTTGGAGTAAGACAGGGAAGCCAGGAGGCTGAGGCAAGAAGGGAGAATATTCCAGGTATAGAAGCAGCCAGTGAAAATTTCCAGAGATAGGGTATCTTTTTTGAGAAAGCATTACTGGGGAAACAATCTAGGAAGGAGCTACTCCATTTAGCTCATCTGCCTTGAACATGCTTCCCCACCCTCAGACTTGTACTTGTTGGATTCCTAGAACTCCTTCAAGATTCCTTGATCTTACAGGAAAAAGCTCTCAGACACAAGAGCATATACTCCTTTCTATTCTTTGTTGTGAATTTCCCAAACATTCTTGATTTTCTTTTCACTACCAGAGATAGAAGCACAGCACCTGTCACTGAATTCTATCCAGCCAGTTTAAATGTGGCTAATTGCTATTTCAACACTATTTACTGAAATACGAGACATGTATAAACATGCTCTCTTCCCCCCAAAAAAAGAATTTGCTGTTCTCAGTTCCACATTCCCATGATTTGGACAGATTTTCAACCTTTTTAACTGTTTGTTTTGGAAATGCCCTACTAAATTCTTGACCCCTGTGACCCTTCCACACATGTCTTTGCTTCAATAAAAGAGGTGGGTTACTAAAATAGATCAGCTGTTATTCCTGAAACGACACTCATTTCGTGTCATGAAAAAGAAAATTTCTAAAATATAGTAATAGTTCACTTTTTTATAGCACTTTAAGGTTTACAATACTTTCCTTACAACTATCTTTATAAGGTTAACCCAAATATTAGAATCTCTTTTTAAAGATGAATAAACTGAAATAAAAAGGAAATAAGACATTTTCCTAAACCACACAACTACAAATATCAGAAGTAAAATTTGAATTCAGATAGAGGTGTACTAGAGTCAGCTTGAAACAGATTTGGGAAGAATTATAAAATTTTTACTGTTAGCACTGGCCCTGAAAAACTGGCAAAAGTTTCATATTAGAATTTGATGTATTGTTGATCACCTAGATTTAAGAAGTGATGAAGAAAATGTTGATAATACATATTAAACTTAAAAATACATAATGTATATATATTTTTCCCTTAGAAAGTTGGTTGTTAAAAATTTATCAGTGCACTTCTGAATTCGGGTCTTCTGATTTCAAAACCAGTATTTTATTCATTAAACTATTACCTTACATTAATATGTATCTACAACTTGTAGTGTGAGTTCCAGGTGTTATGATAAAAACTCAAAACCTTGATTCAAAGCAAAAACAAAATACCCTGAATGGAACCTATTTTTAATTTCACTCAATGGCAAAGAATACTTTGTAGAGATGGCAGAAAATTCCATATTTAGAGATAGCACAAACTAAAAAGGAGCAAGTTCACATCTCAGAAAACAAATAATGGAGAGAAGACATTTGATTTATTAGTTACCCAAACTCAGAAAATCATTATCAGTTTTCCTCCTGAATACATATTTCATCATTTCACATCCCACAAATTTTCCCTTTAAAAAGGCAGATCAACTGAAACTCTAACCTAAATCTTTACTTAGTCAAGGAGAGTCTAGCAGTGAAGTCTCTCATTTAATAGAATGAAAAGGATGCTCATTTATTTCTGAGAAAGAGAAAGAAAGAGAAAAGAACCTGGTGAAAGGGGGTGGGAAAAAAGATGAAAGGACACATAAGGGAACAAGATGGTTAGCAAACTTTCACCATCTGGATTTCAATATCGTTAATTAACCTTCAATCAGTCAAACCTCATTTAAAAGTATCTATAGTTTCAAATGTTTGTTAGGATGTTAGTCATAAAAAGTGAATTGATTTTTACCACCTATACTTGACTAGGATTCAGAGAAAACACAAGATGTAAACACACAGCATGGTATTACATGGGTCAGTATTTTTAATTGTTTAATCTGAATTTTACATTTGAACCAGCCAGCCAGTTTTGCATCTGTTCTCATTTTTTTTTTTGTTTTAGTTTTTCAATACATAGAAAGGTCCTTAAGTATTCCTTGGCTAAGGTTGGATTTCAAAGAAGCATAGCTTTCCTTTGGATCTTTTGTATTTCTATATCCTGCTCTCTTCTGTTTGCCCCTTGTCCCCATCTTCCACCCTTATGTTCTCTAGTTGCTGGGGAGAATTCAAAGTCTCTCTTCCCCACTAAGCACTCTGCTGAACCCTGCCCTTCCTCAAAGTCATTTTAAAATGATTTCTTAGTGAGAGCTTCTATTTCCTCAAGGTGACTCTCCCTGTAGGCTAATTAAACAACTGCCATTAAAGTGTATGGAATTGATAGCCTTTTCAATTCCCATAGAACTTTTTAAGAATGTAACATTCATGTAAAGATTTGTAAAATTCAAAGAAATGTCCAATTGCCATATTTTAAACAGTGTAAGAAGATTTTTTTTGGGGGGGGTCAGGGGAGCTTTCCAATGCCATATAAATAAACACAAGTTAGATGCTGTGAAGAAAGCAAGCTCCACATTGAACCATACTTGAAGTGTTTAATCCCAGAATTCAAGGCTAGCAAAATATCATCTAGTTAATTACAAACCCCCCCTCCAAAAAAAAGTCAGGAAATATCAGTTCTTTAGAAGTTTGAACAGTCTCATCTCTGTTCTATTCAAAGGCAAGAATTTTTATGCATACCTGCCCTTGCTCTCTCTCCTTCTATTCTTTTTTACAAAGAAAAATATTTTGATTTGGTATGTTGTAATATTTTCTTTAGTGCCTAATGCTATAGTTTAGAAAAGGGTCTCAAACTTTTTTCCATTCCTGACCACTTTTCTTCAGAGAATTTTTACATAAACCAGGTATATAAGTATATAAAACAGAAATACAAATCAAACATTTACTTATAATAAATCATAAACAATAAAACAATTCTCTGGTATACATAGAATTTTATCATTCATTTAAGATGAAAGCAAATTTCCATACTAATGAGATAGATATGCTTGTTTATTTTACATAAAGAATTAAATTTTGGCAGAATATTTGATACCTTTTACTGTTACCAAATTTTTGTCAGCTCTCATATTCAGTTATGTGATCCCAAAATGGGGTTACAACCCAGTTTAAGAAACTTTGTTTTAGAAAATCCTTAAGACTTAACTGGGAAAATTCTCTCTCCTTATTCCTGATTCCAGATCTAAAAGTTCCTTAAGAATCTGAGAAGTTTGCAAACACAGGAAATGCTTAATCATGACTTAAAAAATTAAGTGAAAATAATATTTTATAGTTGTAGTAGCCTAAGCTTTCCAATGTTCACATGGTTACCATTTGATTCCTTTTGTTTAAACATATTTCTTATTAAAAAAGTTATACATCTATCAAAAACATAAAAAACAGATTTCTTGAAGAACAAAATCATTTGACTATCACTTTGTGTCTACATCACACTGAAGTTTGTCTTGAAAATCCTGAGAGATTCAAGATTGGAGTCTATCACAAATCATGTAAGCAATCCACTAATTGACAGAACTAGCACTGTTTTCTATAATACATACACCTCACTTTCCTTTCCTTTCCTTTTTTTTTTTTTTGCTTCTCACTTGCTTTTTTCACTTTTACTTTTTTTTCTTTTTCTTCCTCCTACATTTCTGTATTGCCAATATTGCTTGTTGTCTCACTCCTTCCAGGCATTGTATCACACCCTGTACTGGTTGCATGCTAGACTAACCCTTTTAAAAAAGCCTAATCAATCTGAGCATCTTTAAACAATATCAAAAAGAAAAAAAATCACTTGCTTAGTCTTTTATGATGTAGAAAGAATGTGTGTTCTTAACATAGGATAGAAACTGGGTGCCAGTTTCTGGCTGTCTTTTCAAGGACAAAGAAGATCAATGCTCAACTGATTCATCCAGGCAACATCCACTGGAGCCAAACCAGATGGATGGCAACTGTGACATGTGGATTCATGGCATCCACAACCCCATGCCTGCATCTCATTCACATATCATCACTTTTGATGATGACAGGGAAGCTCTAGCTGCGTGGCCATGTGGCCACTTGGTAAAATGAACACTCATGTTAGGAAATTATGGCTACCCTTTCCATTTGTTGGCTTGACACCATCAGCAGCAGGCATACCTACTGGTGAGGATGTTCTTATTTGAACATTTTCATAACTATGTCTTTGCTAGAAAATTATTCGAATTAAAACATTAATTAAATTTTAACAATTATTTATTACCCATGAGCTGCATAGTAGGATACCATTTTCATACTAGTAACCTGAAAAAGGCTAATGTATTCAACCACATTTTTTTATGTTTTAAAAACCAGAAAGAAATACATGAAATTATTCCATTCTGAGACTAGGATTGAGCCTTCAGGGTTTCTATTTAGTAATAATAGTTAACATTTATATATAATATTTACTATATGCCAGGCACTGTGCTAAGCACTTTAAACTTATCATCTCATTTGATTTTGCATAAAAAAATCCTGGGAGACAGGTTATGTTCTCATCCCCATTTTACAAATGAGGCAAACAGAAGAAAAATAATTTGTCTTGTTAGGATCACACTAGTAGGTGTCTGAAGCTAGATTTGAATTCAGGTATTTCTAACTCTAAGTTCAACACTCTACCAACTGCACCACCTGGTTGCCTTGGTTAACCTCTTCTATTTCTACCTACTCACTAAACTTCCCCATTAGCTATTCCTATTGAAAAATCTCTGATATTTCCCATGGAGTGATTTTTCAACATTAACTAATAAATATTCATTGGTTTTCAAGTAAAATTCAAGAAGGAAGAAACAGTCAGTAACCAAAGAACATCTAAGTGCTTATTATGTGCCAGATCCATAATAAAAACTCTCTAGAGAAAGGAAAGGAAAAAGATTATCTATGCTCTCAAAGAACTTATATTTTAATGGGAGAGACAATAAATATATTGATTATAAAACTGGAATAGGGAGAAGTGTGTGTAGGAAAGACTTCCTATACAATGTGAGATTTGAGTTGAGGCTTAATGGTGGTAAGATAAACTAGTAGTAAACAGCTGAGGAGGGAGAGAATTCATGACACAAAGGCAATCAATACAAAGGCAAAAAAGTCAGGATTTGGAATAGATTGTACAAACAACAGAAAATACTCTCGTGTTGTATGAAAGAAATCATGGTGGGGTACAAAGGAGGGAAAGGAGATTGAGGGGAATGTGAGAGATGAGTCAAGGATGACACTGAAATTGTGAGACTTATTGACGGGAGCATGATGGTACCTTTTTCAAGTACAAGGAAAGTTGGCAAGAACAAAGGAGGTTGGGGGAAAAGGTAATGAGATATGTTTTCAACATGTTGAGTATGAGATGACTATGGGATATAAAATTTAAGGTGTCTAAAGGGAGCACATAGAACTCAAGGGAGAAATGAAGGCTGAATATACAGATCTGGAAATCATCTTTTAAGAGATAATTATTAAACCGATTGGAGATGGTGAGAGCATTCAGTTAAATATTATAGAAGAGGGCTCATGACAAATCCTTGAGACACCTCTAATTAGTGGGTGTAAATTGGATAAAGATCCAAGAAAGCAGACTGGGAGTGATTAGACAGATTATCAGGAGAACAAAGAAAAATCAATAACCTCCTAAAGAGGAGAAAATACCTAGAGGGAGAGTGATTGATTGACTGTGTCAAACGATGCAGAAGGGTCAAGAAGGATGAAGGAAAAAAAATGAGAACTACTTATTACTCCAATTCTGCATTTTATAAATAGTTTTTTTTTCTTTAACATATTTTAGCCCATGGTTCCCTGCAAAAAAAGCATACGTTGATCTAAAAAATACATATTATAATTGAGAAGAAATTTCATTGGGATATAATAGAAAGAGCAATGGATTTAGAACTAGATGACCTGGGTTAAAATTCTATCCATGATACAACAACATGATTTTGGACAAATTAACTTTTTTTGAGGAATAATTTAATATTTTAAATCATAATAGAATTGAATATAACATATTTTATTAATTAAGGGAATTTAGATATCTCTTAAAATGGCATCAGTAACTGAAATGTCTCTGTTGATTTTTCATGTAAGTGGCAAAGATGGAGTTATAGGAATGGGATTCCCAACTTCTTTTTTTTTTTCTATGACCTTCACTCTTCCTTTTACTTTAGTCATGAGAGATAGTCTTCTTATCTATCAAATGAAAGATTTGGACTATTTGGCCTCTAAGATCTCTTCCAGATCTGTATCAATGATCCTATATATACTAAAGATATAAATTTTAGTCCATTAGTTTTAGTGGGAAAAGTGAACAACTATCTATTTATAATATAAGGTGCATCTCTTGCCTTATAGTAATCCTTTTACCTGGGATACTAAAAGTGCTTTACCCACAAATACTGAAAAAAATGAATGGTAAAAATAATTTTTTTTAAATATTGCAAGTTGAAACAGATTGAGATATTTTAATATTAATACTCACCTTTAAAGTATGCCAGTTAGCTCAGACAGTAAATAAATTACACAATAATTTCTTAAAGATCCAGGAACTAAAAGTAACAACACTTTCAATTCAAGTTGACACAATATATAAAGAAGCAAAGTACAAGCCAGATTTCAGCTGAGAGACCTCAATGTTGCCCTGACTGGACAATAAATCTGACTTAAAGTCAGTATATACGGGTGGCCGAGTTTCAACCTGGCATAACAGTTAGGTTTTGTCAACGATCCCAGAACGAAGAAAGGGTTTTTTGCATCCAAAAAAATCTTTTGAAAAACAAAAACACATGCTAAACAGCTGGAGGGTAGAGGAATTAGGAGATGGGAAGGGATTTCTCTCTTGCTAGGAAGACAGTTCCAATTATTGGCACTTTCTATTAGTTCTAGGAGTTCTCTTTTGAGTTTCTAAAGTAATTATTTTTATTTAGATCGTAAATATTATTTACTTCTAAATAACAGAGCTGGTGAAGGCTAGAAAGACTGTTCTTTGGGAAATAAAGCAATTGGTAAGAAGCTACATAAGCTGCAGACTCTACAGGATCCCTCTATTAGCCAGGCTATAGTCCCCAAAAAAGTCATAAATAAGAGATATAGAAGAACAAAAAAAGTCAGAGCCCACACAAGTATCTGTGCCACTCTACAATATGTGATTCAAACTAGAGAACCAGTAGGGTATCATGACATTTGTTTGGCCCCATATACTATTTTATCATGAAAGCAAAATATTTATATCTCTCTGTCTGTCTATATCTATCTATCTATCTATCTATCTATCTATCTATCTATCTATCTATCTATCTATCTATCTATAATGACTAAAGTAAAAGGAAGAGTAAAGGTCATAGAAAAAAAATAAGCTGGGAATTCTATCTCTATAGCTCCATCCTTGTACTTACATGAAAAGTGCATAGAGACTGTTCAGTTAGTGATGCCACATGAAGAGACATAAATGCCTACAATTAATAAAATATGTTGTACTCAATTTTAATATGATTTAAACTATTAAGTTAATTCTAAAATTATCAACTCACAAGCCCCATGGAGACTAAGGTTATAGCTTACTTTCTTTAATATTGCATGGCATACCAGGATTTATCCTTTTCTTTTTTCTTCAGGATACTTTCAGAAATGATTAGGTACCAGCCAAAGTATATTTATAAAGATATTAATCCACACATGGCAATTGGTATTTGCAAAAGAAAAAAATAATAGAGAATTCTGATTCAAAGCATATTACAATTCTCATAAAGAGAAGACTAGTTAAAATGGGGTTGGTGGAGGGATCTGATAAAAAAAAAATGTATTTGCTTGCAGCTGTAAAGGTTTAAGAGGACCAGAAAGCAAGAGAATAAAACAGGAGAGAGAAAAATAACATACAATATTCTGATTATACCTGATTAAATATGGATTCAAAGAACTGAGGCTACCAAATAACCTAAATATTTTCTTTCACTTCCCTCTATTTCAGGAATGACATCCCTCCTTACTCTTAATACAAGTGTAAGTTCTGTGAAAATAAAAAATATTAGTAGGGGAAAAATGCTTTATGCTAAGCCATATAGGGCTATTGGAAATGCTAGTCTTTAGCAATTCCATCTTAGTTAAAACAGCAAAATTTCAAATGTTTTATTGAGATCTAACACTGAAGAAACTGGCTCTAGGATATACAATTTCACATATTGCCTTTAGTTAATCATTTTTATATCATGTATTTAAGAGAAGTCAGAGAGAAACTTCCTTCAGGAATAGCCCATTCATAGGTATTCTGAAATTGAAACAAGATTGTATTTTATAAGCATAGTCTCCAATAAGGATTTGTTTACAATTAATAAGATGTATACTCATTCCATGAGTATAAGTGAGCCTTAGAATATATATTTAGTATGATATAACTTCCATACTAAGAAGCATATAGATTATAACAACCAATCAGGGATGACTTACCAAGCAGTGATCATGCAAGTGGTTGAATCCAGATTAAATGGTATCCAAAGATTTGAAAGCATCAAAATTGCGTTAATAAATCCCTCTTTTCCTTGAACCTTTTCAAGAATGCAATTACCTATTTCTCTCCCATCAGAGAGAGAAGGATGTGCTGATATAAAAAGTAAAACTCTTGCTTCTTTTAATGTCTGGTGACATGGGTAGAGCTAATAACATAATGATGGTTATTGCATCTTAAAATTTCCCAAGTCATAATGTTGATATAATATATCGAATACAGTCTTGGGCTCTTTTCAACAATGAGGTGGTTCAAAGCAATGGCAATAGACGTGATGAATAGTACCATCCACATCCAGGGAGAGAACTATGGAGACTGAATATGCATCAAAGCATTGTATTTTCACCTTTTTGTTGTTGCTTGTTTGCTTGCTTTTTTTTTTCTCATATATTTTTTCCCTTTTAATCTAGTTTTCTCTTGAAGCACGATGAATATGTAAATATCTTTAGAAGAAATGCACACTTAACCTATATCAGATTGCTTGTTTTCTTGGGGAGAAGTGAGAGTGAGATGGAAAAAAAAAACTTGGAACAAAAGGTTTTGCAAAGGTGAATGTTGAAAACTATCCTTGCATGCATATGGAGAAATTAAAAAAATTACTAAAAATAAAATGTAATGAAAGAAATAAAGAATATAACTAATTCAGTAAATATTGATCTAATCCTTACTAAGTTTCAACATGTTAAATAAAACAAAGTACTAGACAAATATTGGTATCACAGAGATTAATTTCAACACTTGTCTTTCCCAAATAAAATTTACACTTAATAAGCAAAGTATTTTAAGAAATTATAGGATTGCCCTTCCGGGGGTGGAGCCATGGTGGTGGAGATCAGACAGGAGTCTCTGTAACCTCCTCTAACCTTCCCTCAAACCAACAACATATGAAGCCTCTAGACTGATTTTGAAGCAAAAAAATCCACAATATCTGGAGGACAACACGATTCTAGAAGAAGATACTCTGGAAGAACCTCAAAACAGGTCTGTTTTAATTGGGCAGGGGGGTGGTCTGCTGAACCCATACTGCAGCGCAGGGAGACCGGGGCAGGGAGCTGGAGCAGGGAGCTGGAACAGGAGTCGGAACAGGAGTGGGAGCGTTGTGCTTTTCACACACCTGGGAGTCTTCTGGGGGCCTCTTGGGCCAATTTGTCCTGATTGTGGGCAGGTGGTTTGGGGGGTCTGCCTTTTATGGGGGGGTAGATTGTGAACCACTGAACCCCTGATGAGCATCGGACCTAGCTGCCATTACACAACACCCTAGGGAGATCAATCAATCAGCAGGACTGATCAGCACCAGAAACAATTCAATCATCAGAGCTGCCCAGTACCTGAAATAATACAGTCAGCAGAACTGCCCCAGGGTGAACTAAAGCAGAACTGCCCAGAACCTGACATAATTCAATCAGCTCAGCAGAGCTGCCCAGTTCCTGAAATAACTCAATCAGCAGAACTGCCCCAGGGCAAATTAAGCAGTTGTCCCACCTTTGCCCTAAACAGACCTCACACCTTTGAAAAAAAAAAAAAAAAAACGAATAAAAAAACAAAAAGAGCTCTCACCATAGACAACTTTTATGGAGAGAGAGAAGAACAGACCTCAAATCCTGAGGCCCCTAAAGGTAAAGCAACTCCAGAAAAAGCCCCAAAGAGAGACATAAACTGGTCTTCATGTCACACGGCTTTCTTTGAAGATTTCATAAAAAATCTTAAAAGAGAGTTAGAAGAAACATGGGGAAACGAAATGAGATCACTGCAAAATAAAATAGAAAAAATGGAAAAAGAATGCAATGAACAAAAAAAAAGTAATTGGTCAATTGCAAAAGGAACTAAAAAGAGTAATTGAAGAAAATAAGACATTAAAAATTAGAATCGAACAATTGGAAATGAATGATTCATCAAGACTTCAAGAATCAGTCAAACAAAAACAAAAAAAAAATGAAAAGATAGAGAAAAACATGAAATATCTCCTAGGAAAAACAACTGACCTGGAAAATAGATCTAGGAAAGACAATCTAAGGATTATAGGGCTTCCTGAAAGCCATGATGAAAAAAAAGAACTTAGACACTATCTTCCAGGAAATCATAAAAGAAAACTGCCCTGATATTTTAGACCCAGAAGGCAAAATACTCCTTGAAACAATCCACTGATCACCTCCTGAAAGAAACCCAAAAATTAAGTCCCCCAGAAATATCATGGCTAAATTCCAGAACTATCATACCAAGGAAACGATATTACGAGAAGCCAGAAAGAAACAATTTAAATATCGGGGAGCCACAATTAGGATCACACAGGACCTAGCAGCTTCTACTTTGAAGGATCGAAGGGCCTGGAATCAGATATTCCGAAGGGCAAAGGAACTTGGATTACAGCCAAGAATAAGTTACCCAGCTAGAATGAGCATTATCTTCCAGGGAAGAAGATGGTCATTCAATGATATAGGAAAATTTCACCTATTTCTACTGAAAAGACCAGAACTGAACAAAAAATTTGATCTACAAACACAGAACACAAGAGAAACATAAAAAGGTAACAAGGAAAAAAAACTCTTGAGAACTATATTTATGTTATAGATACTTATAGAATGAGGGTTGATTTTATGAATCTATTATTACATTATGATTATGATATGATTACTGTGATTTTATGATTATTACGATATTATAAACTGAAAAAGAAATTAGAGGTAGAAAAGGGATAACACTGGAAGAAGAGGAAAAGGAGGTAAAATAAGGGAAATTACATCACATGTAGAGGCAAAGAAAACCTATAATGATTGAGGGGAAAAAAGGGAGGGGAATGAGAATTTGGTTAATCTCCATCTCATCAGATTTGGCTCAGAGGGAATAATAGATGTACTTATAAGGAAACAGGAGGGAAAGAGGGAAAAAAAGGGGGTGGGTGGGGCTCAAAAGGGGAAGGATTGTTTGAGGGAAGTGGTTATCAAAAGCAAAATAGTAGGGAGGAGGGAAAGGGGATAAGAAAGAGAAAAGCATAAGCTAGGGTAAATAAGATGGCAGGAAATACAGAATTAGTTATTT
>JAJPUD010002442.1:144724-179767 GCA_023553655.1 Myrmecobius fasciatus
CTGAGATACCACTACACATCTGTCAGATTGGCTAAAATAACAGCAAATGATAATGATAACTGTTGGAGGGGAGGTGGGAAAACTGGGACACTGTACATTGTTGGTGGAACTGTGAACGGATCCAACCATCTGGAGAGCAATTTGGAACTATGCTCAAAAAGTTATCAAACTGTGCATACCATTTGACCCAGCAGTGTTTCTACTGGGCCTGTATCCCAAAGAGATTTTAAAGGAGGGAAAGGGACCCACATGTGCAAAAATGTTTGTGGCAGCCCTTTTTGTAGTGGCAAGAAACTGGAAATTGAAAGGATGCCCATCAATTGGAGAATGGCTGAATAAATTATGGTATGTGAATGGAATATTATTTGTCTGTAAGAAATGACCAACAGGAGGATTTCAGAGAGGCCTGGAGAGACTTGCATGAACTGATGCTGTGTGAAGTCAGCAGAACCAGGAGAACATTATACATAGCAACAAGACTATACGATGATCAATTTTGATGGACATGGTTCTCTTCAACAATGATGTGATTCAAACCAGTTGTTCAGCAATGAAGATAGTCATATACATCCAGAGAGAGGCCTGTGGGAACTGAGTGTGAACCACAACACAGTATTTTAACGCTTTCTGTGAATATTTCCATGCATTTTGTTTTCCTTCTTAGGTTGTTTTTTCTTCTCTTTCTAGATCTGATGTTTCTTGTGCAGTAAGATAACTGTATAGATATGTATACATGTATTATATTTGTCATATAATTTATCCTATTTAGCATGTATTAGATTTCCTGTCATCTAGGGGTGTGGGGTGGGGGAAAGGAGGGGAAAAGCTTGGGGAAAAAAAGTTTTTTGCAAGTGTCAATGTAGAAAAACCACTCATATGTTTTGAAAATAAAAAAGCTTTATTAAAAAAAGAAATTATAGGATTATCAATTTAGATCTAAAAGCTACAGATAAAAATCACTGAATTCAATCCTTTTATTGGGCCATTGAGTATCCATTTCTATATCATACCTGAATTCAAAGAAAATATAATACATCATATGTGAAAGCAAAAAAACCAGTAATGGATTCAGAAACATTTTTATGAAGAAATTTTCATTTTGGGGAATAGTTATTAGGGACCATTTTCTTACTTTTTCTTTAAATTTGTGCTATGGCAATATTTTTTAAAAGATTACATTTAGTGGGGAGGAGAGAAAGGCGGAAAGAAAAAGAAAAGTATAACTTGGGGAAAGTAAGATGGTAAGAAATACAAAGTTAATAATTTTAACTGTGAATGTGAATGGAATGAACTTTCCCATAAAATGGAAGCAGATAGCAGCCTGAATTAAAAGGCAGAAATCTATAATATATTAGCATCCAAATTCCTACAGAAGAATTTAAGATGCTGCAAGAAGTAATAGGCCGCAAAACTATATTAGTGAGGGATCTCAAACTTGGTCTCTCAGAGCTAGATAAATCAAGAAGTTAGAAAGAAGTTAAGGAGGTAAATAACATTTTAGAAAAGCTAAATATCATAGACCTTTGGAGACAATTGAATGGGGACAGAAAGAAATATACTTTTTCCTCAGTGTCACATGGAACCTACACAAAAATTGACCATGTATGAGGGCATAAAATCCTCAAAATCAAATGCAGAAATAGTAAATGCATCTTTTTCAGATCATAATGCAATACAAATTACATGTAATAAAGGGCCAGGATAAAAATAGACTAAAAATAATTGGAAACTAAATAATTCAATCCTAAATAATGAGTGGAGCAAACCATAAATCATGGGCAATTGACAATTTCATCCAAGAAAACGAATAATGAGACAATATACCAAAATGTATAGGATGTAGTCAAAGCAGTTTTTAGGAGAAATTTTATATCTCTAAATACTTACTTGCATAAAATAAAGAGAAGATCAGTGAATTGGGCATGCAACTAAAAAAGCTAAAAAAGAACAAATTAAAAACCTCCAAAACAACACCAAATTTGAAATTGTGAAAATAAAAGGGAGATTAACAGAACTTGAAGTAAGAAAATTATTGAATTAATGAACAAAACTAAGAATTGGTTTTATGAAAAACCCAAGAAAATAGATATACCTTTAGTTAATTTAATTAGAAAAAGGAAAGAAGAAAATCAAATTGCTAGCATCAAAAATAAAAAGAGTTAACTTTCCAACAATGAGGGGGACATTAGAGCAATAATTAAGAGCTATTTTGCCCAACTGTATGTCAATAGATCTAATAATGTAAGTGAAAAGGAGAAGCACTTACAATATAGATTGCCCAGATTAACAAAAAGTAAATAAATGACTTAAATAGTTCCATTTTAGAAAAAGAAATTGAACAAACTATTAATCAATTCTTTTAAAAAAAGCTCCAGTACCAGATGGATTTACAAATGAATTCTACCAAACATTTAAATAGCAATTAATTCCAATATTATGCAAACTATTTGGAAAAATAGGGAAAGAAGGAGTCCTACCAAATCCTTTTATGACACAGATATGGTGCTGGTACCTAAACAAAGTAGGATCAAAACAAAGAAATAAAATCACAGAACAATTTCCCTAATGAATATTCAAGCAAAAATCTTAAATGAAATATTAGCTAAGAGATTACAGGAAATTTTCACAGGGATAATACACCGTGACCAAATAGGATTTATACCAGGAATGCAGGGCTAGTTCAATAATAGGAAAACTATTAGCATAACTGACTATATCAACAACCAAACTAACAAAAATCATATGATTATCTAAATCGATGCAGAAAAAACATCTGATGAAATCCAACACCCATTCCTATTAAAAACACTAGAGAGCATAGGAATAAATGGAATTTTCCTTAAAATTATCAGTAGCATCTGTTTAAAATCATCAGCAAGCATGATATGTAATGGAAATAAACCCAAACCATTTCCAATAAGATCAGGGGTGAAATCACTATTACTGATCAATATATAATTATAAATGTTAGCTTCAGCAATGAGAAGAAAAAAACTAAATGAATTAGAGTAGGTAATAGGGAAACAAAATTATAACTCTTCATAGATGATATGGTGGTATACTTAGAGAATTCTAGAGATTCAACTGAAAAACTACTAGAAACAATTAACAATGTTAGCCAAGTTTCATGATATAAAATAAATGTACATAAATCATTAGCCTTGGTATACATTACCAACAAAGTCAAGCAGCAAGAGATGCAAAGAGAAATTCCATTCAAAAGTAACTTTAGATAATATAAAATATTTGGGAGTCTACCTGCCAAGACAAACTCAGTAACTATATGAACACAATTACAAAACACTTTCCACACAAATAAATTCAGATCTAATCATGTGATAAAATATCAAGGGCTCATAAGTAGGCTGAGCTAATATAATAAAAATGACAATTCTATCTAAATTAATCTATTTATTCAGTGCTATACCAACCAAACTCCCAAGAAATTATTTTACAGAGCTAGGAAAAATAATAACAAAGTTCATCTGGAAGAACAAAAGGTCAAGGATGTCAAGAGAATTGAAATGAAATGAAATGTCAAGGGAAGGGAAATGAAAAAAAATGCCAGTAAAGGTGGCCTAGCTGTAACAGACTGAAAACTATATTATAAAGAGCGGATATCAAAACCATTTGGTACTGGCTAAGAAAGAGAGGAGTTGATCAGTGAAATGTTAGGCTCACAAGACACAAGTCAATGAATATAGTAGTCTAGTGTTTGATAAAATCAAAGACCCCAGTTTCTGGGATAAAAACTTACTATTTGACAAAATTTGCTGGAAAAATTGGAAATTAGTATGACAGAAACTAGGCATTGACCAACACTTAATACCATATACCAAGATAAGGTCAAAATGAGTTCATGATTTAGACATAAAGAGTGATAATATAAGCAAATTAGAAGAACAAATGATGGTCTACCTCTCAGATCTGTGAAGAGGAAAGGAATTTGTGGCCAAAGAAGAAACAGGTACATTATGAAATGCAAAATAGATAATTTTGATTATATTGTTAGAAGTTTTTGTACAAACAAAACCAATGAAGACAAGATTACAAGGGAAGCAAAAAACTGAGGAAAATGTTTGCATCCAAGGGTTCTGATAAAGGCCTCATGTCTAAAATATATAGAGAATTGACAAATTTATAAGAATACAAGCCAATTCTTCAACAGATAAATGGTTGAGGGTATGAATAGAAAATTTTCAGATGAAGAAATTAAAACCATACCTAGTCACATGAAAAGGTGCTCTAAATCACTATTGATTAGAGAAATGCAAATTAAGACAACTCTGGGGTACCACTACCACTATATACCTCTCAGATTGGCTAAGGTGACAGGAAATGGTAATGATAAATTTTGGAGGGGATGTGGGAAAACTGGGACACTAATACATTATTGGTGAAATTGTGAACTGATTTAACCATTCTTGAGAGCAATTTGTAATGATGCCCAAAGGGCTATCAAACTGTGCATACCCTTTGATCCAGCAGTGCCATTATTGGGTCTGTATCCCTAAGAGATCATAAAAAAGAGGAAAGGACCCCACATAATGCAAAAATGTTTGTGGCAGCCCTTTTTGTAGCATCAAGGAACTGGAAACTAAAGGGATGCCCATCAATTTGAAGGATAGTTGAATAATTATGGTATATGAATGTTATGGGATATTATTGTTCTAAAAGAAATGGTCAGCAGGATGATTTCAGAAAGGCTTGGAGAGAGATATAAGAACTGATATTAAGTGAAGTAAACAGAACCAAGAAAACATTGTACATGGCAACAAGAAGATTATGCAATAATCATTTCTGATGGACATGGCTCTTTTTAACAATGAGATGATTCAGGCCAGTTCCAATGGTCTTTTAAAAATGGAAAAAGCCTGTGACTCAGGCAGACTGTGGGAACTGAGTGTGGATAACAACATAGTATTTTCACTCTTTTTGTTGTTGTTTGCTTGCATTTTGTTTTCTTTCATTATGATAATTGTGGAAATATGTATAGATGAGTTGCACATGTTTAACATATATTAGATTACTTGCTGTCTAAGGTACAGGTTAGGAGTAAGGGAGGGAGAAAAATTTGGAACACATGGTTTTGCAAGGATATATGTTGAAAACTATATGCATTTTGAAAATATTAAGCTTCTATTATTAAAAAAAACAAAAAAAGAATAAATCACATGAATTTAGGATGGAAAAAGAAGTTGCAGATGTGTGAGCCCTTGATCAAATACCAAAATGCTTTTTCTTACGTTGATCACTTATGAACATAAGATAAAATTGACAACCCTTCATTTCAAGTTCTTGTAAAACAGACTAAAATAGAAAATGTTTAAATACTTTGATATTCTCATTACTACATTTTAAAATATGATTTTTATATGTTCACATAAAAATTCTTTTTTAGCTTATGGTAATTCCTGTGTTTTCTAATCTCCATTATTTTCCCCTTTAGTTATGTTTTTTGTATGTTGTTGTTTTACTAGAAGTAAGGAATTAGGAGGCTATACTACTAAGTCATGTAGTTACTAATGTATAAATTATGGTTGTGGGAAGAACAGAGTTCTGGGGAATTCAAAGTCCTGTCAGAATGCAAATCATTTGCAAAATTCCACAATAATACATTTTGGGTTCCCAGAGTAAGTTTCATTTACATCACTGAGTAGTTCTTTTTAATTTCTATTTGTGTTGCAAATAAATAACAAAGCATACAATCTAGTCCTTCATGGAAATAGCTGGCTGAGGAATTAGCATTTTCATCTCGCAAAATTTCACACTAAAATTAAAGTCAAAATAGTTTAATTTAAAGCAAGACAGACAAAAAGTCTGATGTAAGGATCCCACTGAATCTCACAGAAATGATGATTGGATGCTTACTTTAAAGTAGTTTACTTTGGAATTTTATTTGTAGGTATGAGTGTGTCAATTGGATAACAACTGTCAGTATATTTGATTGTCAATTGATAGTTTCTAACTTTTGATCAAAATGGATGTTTTATGTATGGTACAGTACAACGTATGAAAATCATTCACTTATCCAAGTAAATTTTACTCACAACTCAAGTGCAATTATATCTTCTTGCTTCATCTGGAAGTAGAAATGTATAGCCATATGCTTTAGAAGAAACTGTCTCTTCTGCTTAGTTGAAATAAAGATGTGTTGGATATATTAAGTCAGACTTTCACTACCAGCAATTAAATATGGAAGTATAAAAACAAAACAAACAAATATCTTTTGAGGGTTCCAGATCCAAGAAAAAGCTAATGTAGAATGGTAGCTTTAACTTTGCTGTTGTTGATCCTGTTGCTGTGTGGTTATCTCTAGTCTGTCACGGACCCTTTTGGTAGTTGGTAAAGTCTTTAAATCCCTTCTCAGAATATTAATTATATAGAGAAGGGATTCAAAAACACTGAGAACACAAAAGCTAAAGGAAAACTGTCCCTAAAATTACATTCTGTTATTAAATCACTTTGCTACCCTATTTCTCAGTTTTCTCATTACTTATTATTGATACCCCTCCTCACTAAAATTTAATTTTATATTAGATATAGATAGACAGAAAGACAGATAGATTATAAATAGATAGATGATTCCATTTACTTATCTGTACAGGAATTTGTTTGTTTTCCTTTTAATTCAGGGATTCTTAACTTTTTTTCTGTCATGGTGAAGCATATGGAGCCCTTCTCTGAATAATATGTTCAAATGCATAAGATAAAAAAAAATATAGTGCTATCAAGGAAACCAATCACTGTGAAATATATTTTTCAAATATTATTTAGTTCAAATATGAGTCAGAATCAAGATCAGAGAGGTATGTATATGAAGAAACAAAGGGTCAGAAAGAATTCATTATCAAATTCACATAATTTGTAGCCATTTAATTCAATAAATATTTATTAAGTATCTGATAGGTATGGAGTGAGGATGTCTCATGTTGGAGAGCTGGCTTTGAAATCTGGGTTCAAATCCTTCCATGAATACATATTAGCTGAGTGAACCTGGGTAAGTCATTTAAGCCCCTCTATGTTCTAAGGCAGTTGTCTATACATAAAAAACTTCAGAGAAGTTGCCATTCTCCATCGGTAAATATTTTCTCAAGACTTCCCCAATAAAATCACTGTTCCAGTTCTTATAGATAAGTACAAAGCATAATATCAAGTGAGGGACAAACTATAAAATTTCAACACTATACAGTCCTTATGCTCCCAGAATTTATAACCCAAATAAATCCAATATAATTGTTCAATGCCTAGGTAAATGAGGGCCATCTTACTTTCAGTTTATAGCTTAAATTAGTTTCTGTTTCATGAGTTCCATGCTTCCTCCAAGCAATGTTCATCCATCTTTAAGCAGCAGTAGTTAGTGAGTATCCAGAAAACTACATTAGATTTTCTTTAAAAGTTCCTACAAGTTTTCAGCTCATTGGCAGTTTAAATCTAAGTATAATAAAGAGAAATGTTGAATATTTATGAAAAAGTTTTAAAAACATGATTTACATTTTGGCCTTTCATTGGTTAGAGAGCTCTGTATCTTTTTTGGAGGGAGGAGGTATTAAAAACATTCATTTTTTCCTCATAAGGACATCTTTAGGCAAATTCACAGGATAAGAAACTTGATTTTTTTTTTTTCATGGCGTGATGGACAGTCCGTATTTGCATTTTTCCTGACAAACCACTGGAATTCCTATTAATTAGGGGAAACACCTGCATTATTCTGTTTTCTTCCATTATATCCATGACTGTACATCCAATAAATATGAAATCTGAGTCCAAAGAATAAAAACCACAGGTGCTAGCGAGAAGCAGGTTAGTGGTAATCTGTATCATATACAATGACTCTTTCAAAATAAACTGAATTATGCCATTATAATTATACTTAGGAAACTTGGAAAGAAACTCTAAGAGCCTATAACAATGACTGTATTTTTGTAACATTTGTACTTGGAACTAAGAATAAAATTACAAACTTCAAGGAGGAATTCTTTGGAATCAGACAGATCTTGCTAAGCAAATATGAGAATTTCTATTTATAAAATATATAATTTCAAAAATGGCTTAACAACATTAATAACTGTGAGCCCCAAATTAATATAACTATGTTTTTGCCCCAAATCATAGATATAGATAAGATAATTGAAAATAATTATATTCTTATATATTTATCAAATTACTGTATAATGTTTCTCAAAGAACTATAAAAAATGCAATTGTACATCTATATATATACATGTATATATATATGTCTGTACACATACATAAATACATACATATATACAGAGAGACAAAAACAAAAAAGAGCACTATAGGATCTTATACCTTATCAATCAGCAACAATTTATTAAACATGTACTATGGACTAGGCACATTCTATTGGATTATAATTCCATATATGTGTATATCTATGTCATATATAATAATATGTGAATCATATGTAGTCAGTCTTTAACAATAATATCATACTATTCCAGTGGTTTGTGATTCACACATGGAATTATATCTCTAGAATGTAACTCATTCAAAATAATCACTTAACTAATGGGGGGGCTAATTACTGATAGAATATAAGCATTTTTGTCTTTATAATCTCAGTATCTAAAAGAGGTATTTGCATATGATGAGCTATTAATCAATGTTTTTTGAATCAGAATTAATAAGTGCACCAAACATTCCCATTTTAATCTTTTCTCTGTAATCTAAATTATATATACACATGTATATATATACATATATATATATAATGTGTTTGTATATGAATATATACATATATATGTGTGTGTATACATGTGAATATATGTGTATGAAAGATTTCCTAGAAATTTGTATATGGATAATATTGTGATTTTATACAAATATATTAAAAAGTTTTACTGATTTCACAATAATTTTTGTTATATTGTATTTTCTCAGTTACTGTATTAATATAAATGAGCTATAATCATTGAGGAGTCAGTTTTTGATGTGAAAAGATAGACCCTCATAATTTAAAAAGATGGGAAACACAGAAACCAAATAGTAGGATCTATCATTTACAGGAGAGGCATGGGAAAGCAAACCAACTAGCCCAGTGATTAATGTATAAGGGAAACTCTCATGAATTTGGAATCAAGACGTTTAAAACTCAATTCCTTCTTTCCTTTGTTAGTTTATGTTCTTTATAGCCAAAGCTGTTGAACTATTTCAGCCTCAGTTTTCTAACACATAAAACAGATATCTGTATTATCTACTTCACTTAATAGATCTTCATGAATCATAAAGGACTATGTAAACATCAATAATTATGGCTCATCTTTGTGAAATGTGAAATTAACAGGTTTATCTGTGCCTAAAATAGTTTGCAATTTTGAAAATGATTAAATTCCACATAACAGCTTTCTAGCATGGTAGTTAATTCAAGTAATTTAAAATTTAGGAACCATGTACCCAAAGTCATACTAGGAAAAGTTCCTGTCCTCAAGGTGCTTATGGGGGAAAATAGGTATATGAAACAAAGATTTTACAAAACAATGTATGTTCAGTCTACAAATATGCAACATATAATTATGTCTGAGTAGAGAAAGATGAATGAGCACCAGAATAGTCTGAGACAATTTCATGGAAAGAGTACTTACTCTGGAATAAGAAGTCTGAAACTCAACTCCTGACGTTGCAAGTTATTAACTTTGTGTCCTCATTGCTCTTTATCTCAGTTTACTTACCTATGAAATAAGGGAGTTGCACAATATTTCTAAAATTGCTTCCAGTTCTCAAACCTTATCTTGCTCAATTTATTCTATCTTATCTTATCCTATCCTGTCTTTTATTTCCTATTCTATCTTCTCTTCCCATTTACTATCCCATCCTTTCCTATCCAGCCCATCCTACCATACTCTATTACTATGCTATCCTTATTTATTTGAGATTAGTTTTAGTATAGTAACAGAATGAACCAAGTGTAATTCAGTTGAAGTGAAATCTTCCCCCCGCCCCCTTAGAAGATTAAAATTGAGAAGTAAGTCTTCAGAGGCATTTTCTTCTAAGTCTCCCATATAGGAAACTTTTCATAAATCTTTTGAAAAGGATCATGGAGAAAGAGACAGCATTGGGAGTAATTGATCACACTTAACTATGATTATTCATTGTTAATGATCCAAGTCAACTATCTCATCTAAAGAATTACTGAGGCAACAAATCATCCATTTTTCAGATTTTTTTTCTTTCTCCTTTCCCCTTAAAGATAACCTAAATATGCAGTGATCCAAAAGGCTGTTAAAGCAGGCAAAACCATTGCATCCAGTGTTCCTCACCTGGTGTCTTTCTACATTGCTTGAGTGTTAACAATATAAACACTGGTTTTATTTCTCAAATGCATAGCTTTAAGTGCTTTTATGAAGCCTGGCGATATAAATTTGATGATTCCACAGTGAAGGTTTTAACAGCTAAAAAAAATCAGAAATAGTCATTGTTTCTATCACAGTGAGAGCAATCTGTCACAAACATTGATTGATATTCAAAAGAAGCAAAATGAAGAATTTCTCTGCCAATCAACAATAGGTTTTGATAGTGTTTCAATGAATCACAAAGCACACTTCACATTAAGAAGGATAACCCCCCAAAATTAAATTTATAGTGTTGTTGCCAATAATTTAGTCACCTATTTATAGGATTATTTTGTTTTATAGTGGAACTGAATCTCTCTTGTTCTCTGATTTTGTGTGCCAAAAGATCAGCAAGTCAAACTGAAAATAACCTGGAACAAATGACTGCAGAACATTTAAGATCATGATCTGTGAGATTTATACCTTTTCCTACAAGATTTTAAAAAGAGATATAAACAATTCATTTATTTTATCCAGCTTTTAAACTCCTTACTTCCATTGACAACAGATTTGAAAAGTACTAAAAGACTTGAAAAGGAGGAGTTGGAAAGACCCAATTTCCAGCTAAACTTGGAAGGAAATGAAATATTCCGCAAGTACTTAGCATATTGAAAAACGTTCTCATGTTTATAATGTGGCAATAATGTTCGCTTCTCCAGAAACATTGGCTCCAGATATTCAGCCACCATAAAAGAAATGTGTCTAACAATAGCAATCGTCAGTAATAAAACCAATCATCCCCATAACCAGTAGAGACAAATTCTTAAGAATAAGCAATTACCCATCACTAATGATAAAAAAAACTGCTGTAGCTGAAAGGAACCAAGAGAATACCAGCAAAGCATCTCCATTACATATGATTTTTGAGTCTCTTACGGGGATCAAATTTTAAATTTATTTCATGCTCTATAGAAAAGGTGAAACATGTGAACACTATTTTTAAGCTAATAAAGTTTTACATCTATAAAGTATTATCTCAAGAGATCAATCAAGAATAAAAAAAAAACTGGTAAATGAAAGAAAAATATGCAAAGGAATGTGCATGTAGAATTGATAGCTCTCCATTTCTTGGAAGGTAAAACATGGATTCTAGTAGTCATTTTATAGATTCTTATCTATCTTTAAGGTATAGTTGTATAATTTATATTTTGGTTGTAGTTTGTATTTTTGTATAGTACTCACTCTTTGGGGTAATGCTCACCCCTGATAAGTCATATGCTGGGCTCCCTACCCAACAATCTTGGGTTCAAAGTAATCTGTGATTTCACATTTTTGAGGGTTTTCATGAGCCCTCATTGGCAAATCTACTTTTAACATTCAACCCTCCCCAAAAGCTAAAATCAAAGGCAGTGACTGAAATGTGGTCTTAAAAACAACAATAACAAAAGTATTCCCCTCATAAATCCCTTGAGTATCATAACTACACAAAGTGTCAGTGGAAAGAATGGGTAAGAGGCGTAGGGTATAATAATAGAGAGACATATACTCAGGAACACATGTGGCTAAAACAATTCATATATTCAGCATTGCCTTTCTCTCTCTCATGGGGCCATAATCTTCCTCCTCCCTTGGAACAGCTGTTCAAGTTACTTAGCTGCATTTTTGGAGTCCATTCCTGTCTACTACATAACCCTAAAGATGGGCTTGTTTTCACCTTCGCCAACAGAGAAAACATCCCTCAGAACTGTTTTTGCCCTCAACTGTATCCTTAGAAAATGTGTCTTACTTTTTAAAGGGCTATGAGAGATATGGTTGAGCCTTTTTCTAGACTGTAGCTTAGAGTGTTCCAATTCCATTGATTTTGACCATAAACTTCTTCATATCTCATGTAGCAGTATAAACACATTTCTATGTTAAAACCTCAGTCTGTTGTTGTCTCCATTACCTCCCTGCTTCTTCTGTGATTTTGTCATCTGGGTAGAGAGAAAATAATTTGATCACTTTCCCTCTTTGTTCCTTGCCCTCACCACATCTATATTATTGGTAAAATCATTATTGGTCTCAAGAAACAAACATAAAAATAAAACCTTGCCTTTGAATTCCATTTTTTATGTATGACTGGCCAAGTTACCTAACCTCTTGGGGTCTCAGTTTCTTAATCATGAAATGGGAATAATAATGCTTGTATGACTTGCCCTACAACCTTATTGGGAAGAAAATGCATTGCAAACTATAAAACAATAAAAAGCTCACAAATGTGAGCTTTTATTACTAGCTAACTTTTGTCTTCTGTTTCTTCTTCCTATTTCTCCTCTCATTCCAGAAAATTTTGGTGTTTGGTTTCATTGAAATTGACCTAAACTTGGCTCTTGCCAAAGAATTCTTGCTGAAAGACATAAGGTGATATTTACTTTTCATATGGCCATACAAACAAGGTACATCCGACTTGGATACATTACAACCCGAACCAGAACACGAGAGGAGGGTAAGCAGAACAACATCTTGGGACAAATAAAACAATTTCTTTAGATGGACTTGTATCATATGGACTAGCCCATATGCCACAAGAATAATAAGACTATTTGCCCACCAAGCAGCCTCATATTTTATTTTTACTGTTCATCTGGTTTCAATAATCCTAAATAAGACATATACATATATTTTATTACCTAGCAATGCACTAAAGCATCTGAAGTCTTTCAGGATTTAAATTTGTGCCCGGCTTTTAAAAATCCTTCTCTTGATGATGGTCTATAATAAATGAACTAGGCATTACATTTTATGAGATCTGATATTGGATTCTTGCCTAGTAAGACAATTGTTGGTAAACTATAATCCCCATAATCATACATATTGTCACCATAGAGGCATGATTTACACAACCAGTAAAACTTTTTTTTTAAGAAAATGCTACTCTTCAAAATCATTCTAAAGGTTATGTGTTTTATGCAGACACAAAAGGTTTTTAAATTCAGGGAGATATATTTGTACTTGTATAAGTTGCCAAAACCTGGCAGTGTTTTTGAAATAATGAGTAAAGACAGGTATAGAAAGTAAAAGCTACTAAAGGATTTGGGGGAAAATAAATAGCATTCAAGAATCTTAGAGTTTCCTGGAAGTAAAGAAATTATGAGCTTTATCATGTTCTGCAAAGGTGAATATAATATTCAGTTCTATTTATCAATTTTATTATGTCTCTATGCTACTCAAGTATTTCCAGCTATACTGTATTTGTGGGGAAGGGAGAAATGTCTTTTACATTTACTTACATTCATAATATTATAATCCAAAATAAGAGTAATGTGCTTGATCAAGCAAGAAAACATTCAACTTCTACTAGATATCTTGTGTTGATGGCCTAAGAGATCATAGGAACTTTGCCCTCACTCATGCATACGAACAAAACTTGCCTGATTTGTCCTGGTAGAGGTCAGTACATGCCAAAATATCTTGAAATGAGAATAAAAGAAGAGAATTTCAAAGCACTAATCTAACAACAGGTTTTGTGTGGTTGAGGATGTCACTAAAACATCACTATTAAAACAAAACAAAACAAAACAAAAGAACAACTCGATTCACCTTTATTGAAGCTGTCCCCAATAGTTCCTTTCCCTCATCGTGATTCTTGCAATATCTCCCTAAAGAATGTAAAATCACAAGGCAACTAGTTGGTGCAGTGGATGGAGCACCAGCCCTGCAGTCAGGAAGACCTGAGTTCAAATCTGATCTCAGACATTTAACATTTCTTAGCTGTGTGACCCTGGGCAAGTCACTTAACCCCAATTGTCTCAACATAAAAAAGAAAAAGAGAGAGAGAATGTCAACTCACCAGCTAACTTCTTAAAAGATTACACGTCAAAAAAAGGAAATTATTTTCTCTAAGAATATTTGGCAGTAAATATTTCATTATTTCATTTTACTATATTGTTTAAAAATCAGTGAGGCAAAGATATGAGACCCAGGTCTGCTAATGTTGTTCTCCTTTTCTTACTCTTATTTCTACATTTTAAATTGCAAGGTTATAGTATCTTTAAATAAATGATGATATTTCCACTGATTCCTATGAATTTCACTGCCTAAAAATTAAAACCACCCTTAACAATCAACAAGTAGTTATTAAGTACCAACTTTGTTCCAGACACCAGGGTAAATGGAAAAGCAAAAATGAAACTATCATTACTCTTAAAGAAGTTATATTATTTTGAGAGAAATTTTATATATATATGTGTGTATATATATACGTATACACACATATAGATATATGTGTGTCTGTGTTCATATGTATACATTATGTTTATTGATCAATAATCAATAAACATTTATTAAGTGCCCAATGTGTACCAGATACCGGACTAAGAGTTGCAGACAGAAAAAGAGGCAAAAGACAGTCCCTCTTCTCAAGAATCTAACAATCTAATGAGGGAGACAGCATGTAAACAAATATACACAAAGAAATTGTATACAAGATAAAGAGAAAATAATTAACAGATAAAAGGCATGAGAATTAAAAGGGGTTGAAAAAAGCTGCCTATAAAAGATGGGATTTTAGCTGGGACTTAAAAGCAGGGGAAGTATTTGTAGTTGAGAAAGGAGAGCCACTAGGTTCCTCAGTGGTTAGAGCACCAGCCCTGAAATCAGGAAGACCTGAGTTCAAATCTGATCTCAGACACTTCACACTTCCTAGCTGTGTGATCCTGGGCAAGTCACTTAACCCCAATTGCCTCAGGAAAAGAAAAAAAAAAAACTAGGTGCAGCTATAGAAAATGTAGAGAGATGGAGTGTCTTCTCTGTGGAATATCCAGGTGGCTGCTATCACTAGACTGAAGAATATGTGTCAGGAGTAAGGTGTAAGAAAATTGGAAAGGTAGGAGGGAGTTAGGTTATGAGGCTTTAAATGCCAGAGAAATTTGTATTTGATCCTGGAGGTGATATGGAGCCATTGGACTTTACTGAGAAGGAAAGTAAAGAGGATTTTATTGAGGAAGACATGATCAGACCTGTGCTTTAGAAAAACAACTTTGTTAACTGAATAGAGGATGGAATGGAGTGGGGAGAGACCTAGGCAGGCAGGTTATTTTACCAGTTTGGATATAAGGTGGTGAGGCTACTGGCAGGTGTCAGAGGGGAGACAAAGGCATTTTCAGGAAATGTTGCAAAGGTGAAACTGAGAGGCATTGACAACAGATGGGATACGGGGATGAGAAAGTGATAGTGGGGATTCAAAGACATTTCTAGGTTCTGAGGCTGAAGGACTGGGAGGACTGGCATTGCCCTCTAAATCAATAGAGAAGGTAGGAGAAAACATAATGAGTTCTGTTTGGGGAATGTTGATGGAAAACTGGGACACTGATACATTGTTGGTGGAGTTGTGAACTACTCCAACCATTCTGGAAAGAAATTTGGAACTATGGTCAAAAAGTGATCAAACTGTGCATACCCTTTGAGCCAGCAGTGTTTCTATTGTACTTATATCCCAAAGAAATCATAAAGGAAGGAAAGGGCCCCACATGTGCAAGAATGTTTGTGGCAGCCCTTTTTGTAGTGGCTAGAAACTGGAAACTGAATGGATGCCCATCAATTGGAGAGTGGCTGAATAAATTATGGTATATGAATGTTATGGAATATTATTGTTCTGTAAGAAACGACCAGCAGGACGATTTCAGAGAAGTCTGGAGAGACTTGCATGAACTGATGCTGAGTGAAATGAGCAGAATCAAGAGATCATTATACATGGCAACAACAGTATCACATGATGATCAATTCTGATGGACATGACTCTTCAACAGTGAAGTGACTCAGGCCACTTCCAATGGTCTTGTGATGGAGAAAACCATCTAAAGCCAGAGAGCACTATGGGGAGTGAGGGTGGATCCCAACTTAGGATTTTTACTCTTTTTCTTGTTGTTTGTCTTGTATTGTATTTTCTTTTTGATCTGATGTTTCTTGTGCAGCATGATAATTGTGGAAATATGTACAGAAGAATTGCACATATTTAACATATATTGGATTACTTGCTGTCAAGGGGAGGATATGCCGGAAAGGAAGGGAAAAAATTGGAACACAAGGTTTTGCAAGGGTGTATGTTGAAAATTATCTATGCATATATTTTGAAAAGAAAATTTTTTTTAAAAGAGTAGCTCTATCTACCATGCCAGGTTGTTCTCCATCCTTCTTTCTGTCTTTCTCTCTCCATACATATACATATGTGTTTGTATTTATATAAAAACATATATACACATAAAATAAATAGAAAGTGATTTGGAGAAGGGTATAAGGAGCTGTGGGGACCAGGAAAGGTTTTATTCATTGAGTTTTGTGCTTACAGCTTGAATCCTAAAGAGGAAATTGTCAAGAAGGAGAAACATAATGTATACTCATTTCCTCAACGAAGTTTTCAAGCAGATGAAATTTGGCCATAATAAACATCAAATGATGTTTTGAAGGGAAGAAATGAAGTCACAAAATACCTACAGATAATCCAAGGGACCTTCAGAGAAGGGCTAATTTCCCTATTCCTTCCCAATTTTCATACTGGAAAACTGTGTAACAGTATATGCCTGGGCTACAGACTTTAGCTCTTACTGGGATATTGTCCATTCCCAAAATGGACTCAGAGATGACTTCTATAATTTGCAATCCCCTAGAATTTTTTTTTCTACAGATCTATCAATTTACATTTATTAAGAGCCTACTATGTGGAAGGCACTATGCTAATTGTTGAAGATAGTTTTTAAAAAGGGCAAAAGCCCTCAAAGTTTATAATCTAATGGGAGATTGCAGACAAATATATACAAAGCAAGCCAGCTAAAAATAAAAAGGAGAAAAGCTATGACATCAAAATTAAGAAAGGTTGGGGAAGGGGCAGTTACTTGGCGCAGTGGTTAGAGCACCAGCCCTGAAGTCAGGAGGACCTGAGTTCAAATCTGGTCTCAGACACTTAACACTTCCTAGCTGTGTGACCCTGGGCAAATCACTTAACCCCAATTGCCTCAGCAAAAAGAAAAAAAAAGGTTGGGGAAGATTTTCTGTAGAAGGCAGAATTGTCATGAGGATTTTAAGGAAGATAGTAAAGTTAGTAATTGAAATTTCTTTCACACTTCATTTTCCAAGTAACAAATGTGCTGTCTGTATATGAAGAGAATATTAAGTTCCAGATACACAAAGTACTGAATTAGACTTGATAACCTAGTTGTGAGAATGGGTTTGCACTGAGCCATCTTTCTCAAAGATGGCATGGATTTGTGAAATACATGACTAGGTTTAAAGTAGCTATCTGTGATGATGCTACAACTATTCATAGGATCATGGGATTTCCAACTGAAAGTATCTTTAGAAATCACTTATTTTAACACTTTCCTTTTACCAAGGAAGAGCTTCATTTTCCTTATTTAGAAATTGAGGAATTTGGGCTAGATGAATTCTGAGACCTTTTATAGCTCTAAAAATAAAGTCCTGGGACTTTTCATACCTTCTGCCCCAACAGAAAATTGACCTATACCTCTGGAATTGTCTATTTGGATTTATCTTCCTCTGGGTCAGCTTCTCTAGGGGACCTCCAGCTATGTTATTCTCCATTTCCTAAATATTTTCTTTGCCTCACTTTCACATTAGAATGTAAGCTCCTCCACAGATAGCTAGGTGGTGAAATATATTTGTATTGGTGGATTTGGAATCAGGAAGATGAGTTCATTCCTGATTCAAACATTTACTTACTAGCTTTGTGATTCTGGACAAATCACCTAATATTTCTCAGCCTCAGTATTTTCATTCGTCAAGGGGGGAATAATGATGACGGAGATGATAACATCTATTTCACAGAGGTGTGATGAGGATCAAGGGAAATAACATTTGTAGAGTAGTTCATATTTTCTAAAGCAGATTATAAACGCTAGTTATAATAACAACATGTATAATATAATATTGATGGTAGTCATAGTAATACTAGGAGAAAGAGCAGCAGCAGTAATAGCACCATATTGGCACCCTTAGTATTTAATAGCACAATGCCTGGGACAAAGTAAGTGGTAAATACTTGCTCCTTATTAACTAAAATATTTGCTTGAACAAGTATTAGAAGCCTCCTTTAGAATAAATAATTAGGTGAATAATTCCCCCTTTTTCCTTCATGCCCCATATCAGTGCCGGTGGAAAACTCTGATCACCACTCTTAACTGGTATTTGTAAAATAACATCGTAAAAGAGTTGTATGACTCTAATATTATAATTGCAATGTATATAAGACTAGAAACATTGATAGAAGCATCAGGAAAGTCACTAAAATATAACCAATACGATCAGTAAGATATGATGACCAAGCTGTTACATTCTTCAGGGTTTCTGTTATGCTAGTTAAACGAATTCTTTGGAAATGTAAGATTTCTAGAGAAATTATTTGATTTAAAGGACAAAGTCAAACTCTGGTTAAGGTTTTATTGTCTCAGTTCTATTTCAGAATTTGAACCCCCTTGCACAAAACAGATGGTTAGCTGCTGACATAACATTATAAATTTTATTTCATAAAAATTAAAGCAAAGCCATGAACCAAGACCTCCAGGGTATTCACCCACACAGTTGCCCTCAAACAAGTGACAATTACTCTCCCAGTATTATACTTGAAGTTTTTGAGAGCTACATAAATTTCATACACTGAAACCTGAAACCAAGAGAAACTCAAAATGAATCCAGAATGTCCCTACTTGATAGGACCAATAGCAAGGCTGAATACCAGAAATCTTTGAATATAAATTTGAGGGTCATTTGTGTAGTGAATGTGTAGTAGAAACACACTGCCCCACTGATCATAAGAGAGACAAATACTAATTAAAGGGAATACAGGACTCAATGTTTAAATGGGAAAAAAAAATTAAAAAAAAACAAAAGCAATTGTTAAGGATCACAGGATGAAAACACTGAACACAACTATAACATGGCCAAACAAATACTCAAATTACAGCTATAAAGAATAAGGAGACTGAAGTGATTATTTTTAAATGATATATTATGCTCTGATGTAGTGTTTGGTACAGATATTTCTACCTTCCATGTCAAAAACAGCAGAGTACAAAGGTATCAGTGGTCTTTCTATTGGTATTAGACAACAGAATTAAAGAATGTTTTATCTGGTAAGGACATAAGATCATTTATTCAACCTACCCATTTTACTGATGAGAAAATAGAAACACTAAGAGGAAAAGGACCTTAGCCTAAACTAATATAACACAAATACAGAACCTTTCCCTTAGGTAAATGAAATCAAGGTTCTGAATTAAATGAATTAAGGCAATTTAAATAAACTATTTATTAGCACATTATATACAATATGATATTTTAGGAGGTATTGCAGCATTGTCAGGTGATCATATGTGATTATTTGTGAGTAGCTAAACCCTTAGTTTGAAATTTCCGTTTTTTAAAAAATATGGCACTCAGATAAAATTCAGGCTCTTGTTCAATTTTTAATGGGAAACATGTTTTAACTACAAAAATCCATAGTCAACTTGCTTGTGTTTCTTAGAATAATGCTTTCAGTTGGCTAAATACACTAAAATGATATGAAATTTTAAGAAGGGAGTCTTAGCATGAATGATACTTTCTAAAGTGAAAGACCAGCAGATTCAAAGAGCTCAATATTATCCGGTTGATTAAAAAAAAAAAAAAAAAAAAAAAACAAACAAAGAAAAACATCTTGCCCCACCACAGGACAAAAACACATTTTAAAATGAGTAACAACAAAAGGATAACAATGAGTTGTTTAAATAAATAAACAGTATTTATTTACCGTGTAATAAAATCATTTTTTTCCAACTTCATGAGGGTAGAACCAGTTTCTTTAGAAATAGGTGGGCAGAACAAAAATTTAGGATAACATTTTTACAAAATACTTATTTTTAGTTATGTTATACACATTGTTCTATGTTTTCCAATAATCCCTTCAATAGACAATATTGATCCATTGTGAATTGTGCTGAAATCTCCCTGGCTCAATCTATAAACAAATGGTTAAAACTGAAAGGGCAAATTTCTAGCTCTTAAAGAAAGAAGGTGCTAGACTAGAGGTCTTCTAAGGGAGAGCCTATTCATTTGAAATCTTGTTTCTGTCCAGTTTCTCCACAACAAAGTCGATTATCTCCTGAGTCTTCTGGGTCAAAGTGATATATTTGGCTCCTCACACTTCTTTTACTCTAGCCTCTTTCTAAGTTATGGAGCATTTTTCTCCATACAATCTCTAGGATCAATTTCCTTTTTGGGCTCACAAATAAATCCTTGCTATGGTGGTTTTAATCTCTATTATAATGTTTTCCTGGTTTATCTCATGTTTTTCCCACTTCAATATGATTAAAAGAAATCCCTCTAACCTACCACTTTTATATGGTAAATAGTGTTTTGAACAAAGATTACATTTTTCTTCGTCAACTCTACCTGAGTCTTCCTTTTGCAAATATTCATAACCCACTCATTAGCTTGTTTAGCTTCATGAAAATGTAGGTTTCTTTCTACTCAAGAGGTAACTTTCTAAAGTTTCATTTTTTTGTTGCAAAAACATCATGTTACATTAGAAGCTGTCTAGTTTTCAATAATTTTGTTGACAGAAAACTATGACAATTATTTAAAGCACAAAGTAATCACATTTTACAGCATAGAAAATTTATATAAAAAAGACATGGAAGTATAGCCAGATTTCTTTCTTTTTAATACCATAGTTTCTATTTTTTTATAGCTGTATAAAAATTACTGTTTTTCCCCCCACTATTGTTACTTCAACTGAGATAAATTGGAACTTACAAAATGGCCAGTCTTTTCACTTTTCAAGTGCTATGAGTTTATTTGACAGAGACTATCTACATAATATCTACATATAAAATATATTACATGATTTCCAAATATACATAACAAAAGCAATGAAAACTTTAATAGCTCCTCACTGCCTGGAACTCCAAATCAAAACTTGTTGTCCACTACCATCTCACTTAAACCTATATAATCAGCCATATTGCACACTATTCTTAATCCATTCTGTATTAGCATCAAACTGGGATAAGAGATGTGTTTTTTCTTCTTAGGCTAGACTGAATCTGTAATCTTTGAAGCTTGGAAAGTACACCAACCACACCTCTTCCTGCAAGTTATAGCTCAGAGATTGCCTTTTTTCACAAAGCCTATCATGATTCCTGTCTCCACCCTTGAGTGTGTGTCTGTTTTTCAAAAATATGTGATAGCTAAAATTGATTACAACATTCCAGAAGTGATCTGAACAAGATAAAAAAAAAAGTGAACCATAACCGCTCTTTTAGAAAATTATAATCTCTCCTATTACAATGTAAACTCCTTGAAGGCAGTGCCTTTTGTTTTTCTTTTGGGATGTATGTAGACATATGCATATATATATATATATATATATATATATATATGTGTGTGTGTGTGTGTGTGTGTGTGTGTATGTAATATATACTATATATGTGTGTATGTATGCACATATATATAAATATACATATATACATACACACATATATACTTTTCAGTTGAATTTTATTCTCGCCATTTTCATTTGTATTGGAAAAAAATACAACATGAAATGGGAGAAAAAAGTTCCATTTTCAGGATAATTGATTTGTGAATTTTTTCCATGAAAAAATAGGATGATATTTGCTAATGAAAAATATTCTTATGAATTTAAATAGAATAGTGACTAAGTTGGGGACATTGTAAACATTACTCCATTTGGGGATGCCTTGACTTCACTGTAACTCTATTCTAGGGTATTTATATTTAGAAATAGCCCATAAGGACTTCTAAGACACTTTTATTATTAAATTGTTGAATACAAAACAATGTGAATGTCTTTTTAGAAATATTTTCCAGCAACAAATCTACCTAGGTTTGGTTAACAATTGATATCTAGATTAATGTTTCTATAAAAAGTGTCAATGGAAACTTTTAAAATATCATCAGGCATATTCAAATGTGAAATTTAATAAAGGCATGAAACTAACATGACAGCATATATCATACAGGAGGTTCTAGAAGTGACTGAGAATCTGATAATTTATTAAATGTAATTAACCCATTCATTTTTCCTTTTTAAAAAAGCCATTTGAAAACTAAATGATATGCAAGAAAACATTAATTCCCAATATTTTTATTAGTATTTTTCACTAATGTCCACTTGATTTTGGTGTTTCAAGAGTGAATGCTGAAAATTATCTATGCATATGTTTTGAAAATAAAAAGCTTTTTTTTAAAAAAAAGCATACTAAAAATTTTTGTGTTTTATTTTGACTTTAACACCACAAAAATAATAAAGGAGATGAGGAACTGTTCAGAACTTTTTATATAGAATAAGGGCCTTCAAATTTCCTGAATATGAGGACCTTTTCTTAAAAATCAATTAAGATAATATATGTAATATAATTTATAAATTTAACAAACTACATAAATATCAGCATTCATATTATTAATCTAATTTTCCTCATGTTTTTTTCTATAGTTCAAATAGAATCAATCTTGAGATAATTCATTATCCTGTTTTAATTCTTTTATATTTAATATTCTATAGACATTAAATATAAAAAATATCAATAACTATTAATTAAAATAACATTAAATATAAAAGAATAATAGCAGTATAATGATTTCAGCTGGATAAAATGATTATTTTTTGCAACTGAATTAAAGTACATCCAAGAACGCTTCACTTTAATAGGTTTAGTGATAGCATCTGTGGGAAAACTCTTGTATCAGACAGAACTGATGATACCTCTCTCTGTTCCCACATGATTTGAGTTCTTCTAAGTCTATGTCTTGAAAGATTTTTTTTGTTGTTGTTGTTGTTCCATATGGATCAGAGTATGTAGTATGGAATCATAAAATTAAATTGTCATTCTCAAATTTTTATGGATCAATAATATTTCTAGACATTGTGGGCCTCTGTTCTGTATATAATAATACTCTGGTTCCAGTTTAGTTTACTTGTTGAACTCTGAAAGATATTTGACAGTCTTTATTGTGTGGAGATCTGCCATTAGTTTATGAGGGAGAGCGAGCTTTCAATATGTAATTCTAGTCACCTGAAAATGTCTTCTTAAGTATTCAGCAGATTCTAAATTTTTGCCACCTTAAGTACTGTATTGTGTACTTTCTAACATTTCCCTTTTTAATTTTCATCAATAATCATCATCTAGGCTCCCTTAAGATAAACCATTTCCAGTGGCTATGGCCTGATATTGATTGAAATCATAAGTCATTGTTACTAATATAATCTTAATCCATTGCTATTAACAAATCATCAGGATTCTACCATTTCTCTGAAATTCCTTTGTCAACATAGTGAGTTAAATTCATATAAATAGTGTCAGGAGTAAGCTTTTTAGTTTTCCTCTTGGTCTTAGTTCTGTCATAGATCACAGGCAGATTTTTTTTTTATCACTTTAAACTCAGAAATTTGTCTTTCACCTTTCTTCATATCCACAGTTCATAGCAAAGTGCCTGGAATATGAGAGGTGCTTAATAAATGTTTATTAACTGAGTGTTGTTATCTGTAATGATGTACAGATGAAGATTTGTAATTTTTGGTTTTGACATCACAATTTTTACTCATAACCAAAAACAAAAAATTATTACCTCGCACGCATGATACTAGAGGTACTATTAGTAACCACTGAGAAAATTTATGATGGTAAAATTATATTATAAATTCAGATTTAAGAATGCCTTTAAGAGGGGCAGCTAGGTGGCGCAGTGGATAGAGAACCAGCCCTGAAGTCAGGAGGACCTGCCTTCAAATCTGGTCTCAGACACTTAACATTCCCTAGCTGTGTGACTCCGGGAAAGTCACTTAACCTCAACTGCCTCAGCAAAAAAAAATAAATCAAAAAAAAAAAAAAAAAGCCTTGAAGTTGTCAAATAACTTTAATGAATAAACTAGTTAATTTGATTAATAACACCTTTTGCAATTAAAAAATAGTAATATAATGGTCCAATACACAATCTTTCCATTCCTTAAATTTACCTATTTATTGTGCTATCACATGCATTTTTTGTTCAAGTTAAATAAAGATCAAAAGGACAATCCTTTTTGCAAAGATGGATTTGCATACCCTTTGCAATAACTACCATGGTTTTCTAAAATCCCATAATCTACAAATGGGAAATACATTTTTCAGAGTATAAAAGTAATTTTTTCAACAACATCAACAAGAAAAATTGATTTGCTGTTCCAAGCAGAAGAATAGGGCTATCATAACACATGGTTTTTCTATATCTTATTTATTTATCATTATGAAGTTACCAATGAAGTTATTATCTAAAGTAAAAGTTCTTAACATGAACTATAAATTTAAAAAATTATAACTATTTAATTATAACAATTTCCTTTGTAATTTTGTTTTATGCATTTAAAAACATGATTCTGAGAAAGGGTCTCTGGGCATCACTGGATGATCAAGTAGGTTCATGACACATTCATATGCACACAATAGACATAAAGGTTGGCAACCCCTAAAATGAAATATGAAAGACTTTCATGACAAATAAATGCAGAACTTTTTAAGAAGGCAACTTAGGAAACAAGATAGATATCAAACTATTTTTAATTGTATGTACATACATTCAGAGCAATAGTTTTTGAGTTTTGTATTATTCAAATAGTATTTCCATTCTCCATTTAGTCTAGATATGGAGCATCTCAAAGGTTCATGGAGAACAAATTCTTCCACATTTTGCCCGATATTTTGCATTTATTCTCATTATCAAGGAAGAATCAAATTTAGACTGTACTTTGCCAAAACAGCAGGGAGTTGTGATCCAAAAGAGTTGTTTTTATAGGAGACAAAACAACAGGAGACAGTGGAACTTATAAAATCCTGGAGTAAAAACCTGAAGCTAGCAATATTTACAGTCAAGCTACACAGAGGAAAGATGGGGTTAAACTCTACAAAGAGAGCTTTGCTTCTCTGAGAATTGAATCAAATCGCAGAGTGGTAAATATTTGCAATAAACAGCATGAGTCTATTTACAATGTTCCCTTACCACTAGATAGAAAAGGCATTAGCAGCTCTAATTGTCACAGGCAACATGAAGTCAAGCGAAAGTGAAGAAATTCCTTAAGTGAAGGTTAGCATAGAAATATAAAGCTTGTTATCAGTTTCATATGCAAGAAACAAATGCCAAAGAGTGGAATTTTAAGTATAGTATTTTGTTAGGTTAAAAGATAGGTCTAAGATTTTCCTCTTGCTAATATTTTTTTGGAACTAGGCTTCTAAATTAAAGTCTGAGGTTCTAAATTCTTCCCCAAAATAATGATAAGCAATCAGAAGAACGTATTATATTTTCTTAACACCAGTCCCATTCACACACACCACAGTCCAGGACCAACATCCTGACTATCAACTTCCTCATCTCTTTATTAGCTTCCAGGTATTCCACAGGTCCTTTCCTTAATAATCATTCAGGTTCACTGACTCACCATCTGCTTGCCATAAGCATCATTTCCCTGACTCCCACCTTCTGCCCCATTCCATGTGTTGTTTGGAGATTGATTATTAAATCAACATTATCATTGTTACTGTAAATCACATGGCTGGAATTCTGAGCCACTGGATGCCAAGGAAGATATTTCCTTCTCTGGCCATCACCTCCCATTTCCTCATGGTCAGTCATCCAAATTAGCCCTATCCCTCCTTACTTAAGTTTAATATGTAAAATAAATATCAAACACATAAATACATATATAGTATATGTACTTTTCCGAATACAGTTTGCTCCCCTCTCCCCTATTAGAATCCTTGTGTTCAGAACTATTTCATTTTTGTCTATATCCTTAGAACTCAGAAAAATACCTGGTTGTGAATATTAATAAGTGCTTCCTGAATTAAAAAAAATAGAATGAATGGAAAAGTAAATATTCTAAACCCAAATAACTGTCACTTAGCTCAAACCTTTTTTTTTTAATCTTGTTGAAAAAGATATACTTCTCCTCAATTAAATGCAAGTTCTTTGAAGACAGCTTATCTCTGATTTCTGTCTGTTTTCTCAGGGCCTAACACATAGTGGAATTTAATAAATGTCTCTTAAATTGAACTTAATTTTCTGGGAAATAAGCATTTCAGCAAGGGAACAAAAGCCTTTAGATCACCAAAAGAAATGTTATGCCTCTTTTAAAGAATATTACTTAAATAAAAATTTAAATTATAGACTTGAGTGGATGCATTTCAATGGCAGTGTGAAGGTGGTTGAAAGATCTATGAGCTTTTAGGAGATAAGTTCAATTATGATATTCTCCCCTCAAATACAATTATATACATATATGTGCATATAAATGCATCCATATGAACACATCATGCACATATACATATATACATACATGTTTGATGTATACCTGTATAGATGCATGTGCATACATGTATATGCCTGTACATATACACTTATGTATATACTGTGTATAAGTGCACATGTGTATGTTGCATTTTTCACATAACACATAAACATGTATAAAGCTTTTAAAGAGATCTTATTTTCAAGTACGGAGCTTTTGGGGGGGAGGTGCTTTATTAAATTCACTATCATATTTACATAAGAGAAAAGATAGAATAAGTTCTGAGGGTCCCTTAACATACATCTTATTTCTCCAGCATCCTATTCATAAAATAATAATAATAGCAGTAGTAATATTTTTCCTGTCTTGCCAGACTTTCAAAAGAATAAAATCTCTTCATTGCTTATGTTCAACTTTGATTTTCTTTGTGTTCTATGCTTTTTACCTGATTTGAATCAGAAATAAAATGTCATTTTTGCTGATTTAAACACCACTCACAAGACATTCTAGCTACCTTGGACTGCTTATTTAATAATTTTTTTTAATATTGATCTTGACTTGGGAATTCTTTCATGGCCTCCATATCTACTTGGGATAATGTAAATATACAATCTAAAACAGAAGAAAATTTTCCAGCTAAGCTTATTTCTTTGACTTTCTTTTTTTAATGCTTTCACACAGAAGGAGAAATGTGTCAGTATACTTAGCATGCCTTAATGTCACTGTCTAATTAGGACTTGTTCTGAATGGGTCACAGCTTTGTACTGAGGATGGGGAAATACTGGAAACCTGACTGAATTATATTTAAATGGTTTGTAATGAATAGCCAGACAGTTTGCAAATTTTATTCAAGATACTAAACAAAATATTTATTGTCTCTTTTAATATATTATCTTCAATCCAACCCAACTGGAAGAATTAAGTCTTCCTTTCAAAATCTGGATGAAAAAGGTATCACAACATGAGTTCTGATTCATGATATTTTGCTGTTCTCTTCACCCCAGCATGGTACACTGTACAAAGAGTCTTGCTTTGTTCTGTTGACTTGCCTAAATCAGTATTCCTTTTCTCTTAGAAATAAGTGTGTATCAACAGCACAGATGTAATTTCCTCCCTCAAAAAACCTATATTTTTTTCACTTATTTCTTTTATTTTAATAATATGCTTATGGAAAGGTTGCCAATCAAAGTTAAACTTTGATTGAATGGAAAACCTCTGCTTGTCCATCTTATCCTTTTTCTTATCAATGTTTACATGAAACTCAACTTCTTGGCCAATAAAAGGAACATGAGAGCAGTCAAATTTATTTACATAATGGACTTATTTTCAGTCTCACTATACTGAGAAACAAAAAAGAACCATTGCTGTGTTCTCCTATAATGGCATAAGGTGCACAGAGTATTTTCTGCTTGCTAAGGTTTTTGTGTAGCATAAGCTTAGACAAATCTTTAGTTTTCATCATTGAGCAGGATAATAGGAGACATGTAGATAAGGATTAATTTTATAATTATAATTTTTTCCAGGTCTGAAGGAAAATCTAGAAGAAGGAAAGAGAATTAAAGGGATCAGGAAGGGCTAAACCTCATTGGACTGAAAAAAAAATCATGGAAATGTAAACAAGAGAAACAAATTCAACATGAGTTTGAGTATAATGTTTAAGCATTGAGCCAAATATGTGACAAAGCTGGAAGATGAATTCAGAAGTATATATAATTAAGTGACTCCAAAATGAACTTCCAAATCAAGAAGATGGATGAGTAGGCATTAAATTAAATAAGAGAAAAATACACAAGAAAGTTCTTTCTCAGTGAAATTGCTCAACATCTACAGCATGTGAAGAAAAAGAAAAAAATTGTCCATGGGGCTTTTTGTTAGTCCAGTGGGAGGCAAAGAGCCTGGGAGAATATAATGAGTCAGGAGAACTGGGTTCTAGTTTCTCCTGCGCTACTAACTCTCCATGTGACTAACCTCAGTTAATTACCACATCTATTTTCTTATCTATCAAATTGATAGTGTTCACATGGAAACCTTACCAATTCTAGAAATGGCAGTTACGTTTTCACCTCTTTCCATGGGTGCATGTACAAATATATACAAAAAAGACAGATTCTTCATTCTACTACTAAATGGATAATGAAGCAGAAATAATTTATTCTTCCTATTCTTTTTCCACTGAAGTTTGTCACCCATTGTAAGTTTCTGATTTAGAGGGTAAACTATTCAAATGCTGTTACCTAACAAAGAAAAAGAAACAAAAAAATCCATAGGACCATAAGACTTCATGAATCAAGTACATGGACCAGCAAAGAGTAAGTTAATCACTATAAAGTAAATGAATACAACTTGAATCTTTTGTAGTTAGTCTAATCAAAAGATATGATTTCTCTGAAAAAAAAATATGGTGCTAACTAAAGTACAAATATTGGAGCATGGAGGTGATAGTATTTTTGATTGGACATTTTCTGCCTCCATTCCCACACATGCAAAAAAGTAGATATTCACTTATGTTGCACTGACACACACACACGCAAAAAAAAAAAAAAAAAAAACAAAAACAAAAAAACAAAAAAAAAACCCCAAAAAACTCACACCCTATTTAATATGGCCAAAAGTCCAGATTTAAAAATTTTAGATCTACTCATATGTTACTGTTTAAATCGAGCCTTGAACTCTTTTCAGTTGCTACAAAGTGGAGGTCAAAAAATGATGGGTTGGTATTCCTTTATTCTGAGTGGGCTCCATACTTATATAAGAATCAAAGAATTAGGCACAGTTATTTCCATTCCTGATTACAAGACCTGAAATTATAGACTAGTTTACTATCTATCATGTGCCTTAACTGGAATCTTGCCTCAGACACTTACCAGCTGTGTGACTCTGAGAAAGTCTAGATCTTCATCTAGGCTGATAATGTTAAATTTACCATTTTGCATCATTGATTTTTGCATCCGATCATCATATCAGTTCTGGACCCAAGTAACTGAGCTGTCTATCTAGCTCAACTCTTTTTATCTTCTTGAAAAAGATGTGTATCTGTCCTCAATTAAATGCAACTTCTCTGAAAATAGTGTTCCTCTGTTTTTCCCCATGGGTCTGACATATAATAGAAATTAATAAATATCTCTTAAATGGACTTTAACTTCCTTGGAAACTATCATGTGTATTTTACATGGGAAACTAGAAAGGGAGCAAGAATTTTTAGATGAGTTTTTAAAAGATATTAAATAAAACTTTAAAATGTGGACTTGAGTACATACATTTTAGTGGCAGTATGGGAGTGCTGGAAAGATTTTTAAGTTTTTAGAAGACAAGAGTTCAATTCTGATATTGACATATAGCCATAGTCATGCCATGTAACTTTTTGGTACTTAATGTCCTAGCAAATAAGAAGGTTGGAATAGATAGCCTCATAAGTTTTAAAGTACTCTGATTCAGCCATTTTTACTGCATTTATGAGATTTTATGGACTCTAGGGATCATAGTGGATAGAGAATAGGGCCTGAATTCAGGAAGACCAGAATTCACATGGGACTTAAGACATTAGATGTGTGATTCTGGGCAAGCCACTTAAACCTGTTTGCTTTGTTTCCCTCATTTGTAAAATGAGCAGGAGAAGAAAAAGGAAAATTGTCCTCAATATATTTTTCCAAGAAAATGAGGCCATGAAGAATCAGACACAACTAAAATGATTGGGAGATAAGGGGAATTACTTTTAGTTAATTTATCCACTACTGAAAGAAAATAAATCTACATAATTTAAGCTTTTGACAATTCCTTACCATCTTAACACATAGGATTTATACAAGAACAATTCATGTGTATTTGATTTTAAATTTCAGACAAAAGATATTTCAAAAAAACTTTTGTGATCTAAATGAGTCTTCAAAGCAACCTCAAGAGAACTTGAGGTATATTTATAATGTTAGAATTGGTTCTTTTAAAATTCTTGCCAAATTTGTGTCTTTTGAGGAAAAAGAAAGTTTGAGAATGTTTTTGTATACATTCATCTGAAGAAGGGAGGGAGGGAAGCAGAGACCAAAACTGAGACAGAGACAGAGACAGACATTCAGACAGAGACAGAGACAGACATTCAGACAGAGACAGAGAGATACAGTCAGAGAGGCAGAGACAGACATTGACAGAGATGGAGAGTGATAGAGAAAACACTCAACAAAACCCAAACTGGGCATAATATTCAAATAATAACAGTAAACTTAAGTAACTACCATTGTCAGAAACAACTGTTAGTATCTTCCTCAGTCTCTTCTTAGAAGCTATAAGTTGATATTTATTCTTTGCAGATTCCAACAAGCATATCCCACCTATGACCTTAATTGTATAAGCACTTTCCATTATGACTGTTTATAGGAAGTTCCTTCCCCCCATCCTCACTTTCTGTCTTAATCCAAATTCTCATACAATTTATTTCTAACTGCAGGTACTCTATTAGGAATTTTAGTTTTCAAAAAAAAATCTTACAGAAAATATCCTTGAGAAAGGTTTTTTGGTTGGTTTGTTTTTAATATGATTAAGCAATATGCTTATAAAGCATGACCCTCAAGTGGAATTGCATAGACCTCTCTAATTACTTTTGGAATGCCAATATTCATTTGGATGTATAAATTCAGTTCCTTTTTTATTATTTGAGTGAGGAAATGAAAGATAAACATCTTATATACTTCATCGTTATTATATGTTAAAAATATCATCATGTATTAAAAATATGAGAATGAAGCCTCCATTGTATTGGGCAGATCCTCTTGATAAGATTTACAGAAAGTTATTCATAAGAACCATCTATGAATGATTAATGATCTGCACCACCAAGAAAAGTACCCATATGTGTTAAATAATACTAATTCCAATGCTAGTGATCAGAACTTATTTTTCCCTTGGAGCTATGTATTGCAGAGAATAGTTAAGTCATTCAGTGTCCATCATACAATATTACTGTTATTATGTACAGTGATCTCCTAGTTCTGCTCACTTCATTTTATATCAGTTCATGTAATTTTCCCCAGGTTTTTCTGAGAGCATCCTACTCATCATTTCTTAAGAGTATATTAATATTCAATCACAATCATATATCACAACTTTTTCACATTATACTCCAATTCATGGGCATCCCCTCTATTTTTAATTATTGGCCTCCCACTACAAAGATAACTGCCATAAATAGCTTTGTATATAGAACAAACACATTATTCCCCTTTTCCCTTCCATAATTCTTTGGGATACAGACCAAGTTCTGATATTGTTGGATCAAAAGGTACATAGTTTTATAGCTCTTTGAGAATAGTTCCAAATTGTTCTCCAGAATGGTTGGATCAGTTCACAGCACCAACAACAGTGTATTAGGGTGCCAATTTTCCCATGATCTAATATTTGTTATTTTCCTTTTCTGTCACATTAGCTAATCAGATATGTTTAAGATGATAATTAAGAATTATTCTGATTTGCAATTATCTATTTGAGAGAGATTTAAAGCATTTTTCAAATGAGTATAGATAGTTTTGAGTTCTTCATCTGAAAATTACTTGTTCATATCTTTGACTATTTATCAAGGAAATGATACATAATCTTATAAATTTGACTCAATTCTCTATATATTTGGGCCATGAGGCCTTGCTGCTAAAACAAAAATTCTTTACTTTAAAAATTCTCTGCTTTTCTTCTAATCTTGGTTGCATTAGTTTTGTTTGTACAAGATATTTTTTCATTTGATATCAAAATTATCCATTTTATATCCTGTAATAGTCTCTATCTCTCATTGGGCCATAAATTCCTCCCTTATTCATAGATATGACAGGCAAACTATTCCATGTAATTCTAACTTGCTTATGCTATCACTCTTTGTATCTAAATCATTTACCCATTTTGACCCTATCTTGGTATACTATATGAGATGTTGATTTATACCTAATTTTAAGTAGAATTGTCATCACTGTTAATTTTCTCCAGGGTCTATTACACTTAACTTTTCTAAAATTCTATTCATCTCTTTAACTTCCTTCTGTTATTTTTTATTAAATTTAAGGTCTTCCTTAATTTGGGGAAGGGGAAATTTGAGGTCTTCCATTACTATACAAATACTACTTGCCCTATTAACTCATTTAATTTCATTTTTGAAAATCTGGATGTGATATCATTTAATGCAAAATGTTTAATATTCATATTATTTCTTTTGCCAATTTTCTTCTACCTCCATTATTTGATTTTTCAAATTCTTTTGAGATTGTTTTAGGGATTCTTTTTTGGCCCTGACACCATTTCACATTTTTCTTTGAAGCTTTACATGTAGCCATTTTGACACTTTGTCCTCTTCTGAGGTTGTGTTTTGATCTTCCTTGTCACCACAGTCCCTTTTTATGGTCAGATTCATTTGCTTGATTGCTTGTTTGTTTGTTCTTTTTTTCTTAGCATAAAATTAACAGTCAAGAAATAGGCTAAATTGGACTCTGCGCCTGGAGTGAATGGGACACTGTCCTAAGCTTGAGGTTTTCATGCTGCTGTTTATTATGAGGACCTGTAAGTTTTTAAGGTGATATGATCTAAGGAAATTTATGGTCACTGCTCTCCTGGCCTGTTCTCTAGTTTGTGAGTTAACACAAGTATTCTTGTCTTCATTCACCTGCAACCACAAGCTCTAATATGTTAGTGTTCATTCTTGTTTTGGGACTGAGACTGGGGCCTGGGGCCTGGTTATGGACATGCATGCAGTGCTCACAAATGTCCTTTTAAATTTTCTTCTGAGAGTTTGACTTTTTTTCAGCTGTGGGTCGAGAGCTGCAAAAGTCACTGCTGCTGATTCAGTCATCCCCAAGGCCTGTGTTGTCTTGCTGGGGCTCCGTCTGCTATTTTCTTGCTTATAATATACCTATTCTGGAATGGGCTCCACTCTCACCCCAGTGAGACACACCTCTCCCATTGACTTTCTAAGTTGTTTTAGGCTGGAACATAGTTTCATCCTGTTCTTTTGTTGGTTCTGCCATTCTAGAATTCATTTTGAGGAATTGATGTAATGTTGTTTAGAAGGGAATTGGGAGGAACTCAAGAAATTCCAACATTTTGCCAGAAATTTCTTTAAAAGAGAAGACTACTTCAGAACCAGAAAGAAAAATTCTGAATGTCTAGATTCAAGTGGTTGAGGTAAACAAAGCAATCCAGCACACTATTGAGAAACAAAGGGAGGACTGGACTGTGGCTCAAAGGGGAGTCCTCAGATATCTTAAGATACATATCTTAATCCCTACCAACCCTCAGAAGTTAGGCTAGTTTTTCCTTAAAAGGAATCAAAATATCCACCAAGATTTGGTTGACTCAGGAGACCAAGGCCTCAGATTGTTGACAGACATCACTTCTTTATCACCTGAGTGCAAAACATTGAAGAAAAGGGGTAGGGAGCTCTTGAAGTTTTGGCTGATATTTCATTATAAATAATCAGGCAATATGTTTATTCAACTGAATAAACTCAAGGTATCCTCCTACCCTGTCCTTACCTACATCCTTTCCCTTCTGTGGCTAAGGAAAACCCTTTCTTTTAATTGTTGGATGACTTTAAAATGTCTCATATTGAACTTAAACTACTAGAGACATGCCTGAGTCAGTCTCAACTCAGAACAACAAGCATCTTAGAGCAGAATATCCAGGCTAAGGAAAGTCCCAAGAAAAAATCACATCTTTTCCCAACTTCCCCTCCCAATGACTATCTATCCACAGACACCGTAATATACTCTGCTGTTTCATTACCCAAACATTTCCAGTAAACTGAATTTTCCTTAACCGCAAAGAGGCCATGGGTTAATTAGACATAGATATAAATGTAAAGTTAGGCAGGGTGCCCAACCTTTGCCTAGATGTTAGGAATTTTCCTAACTGGGAACTTGGAACAGTTGTGACTGAACTCGTAACTGTTTGTCCAAACTAAACTCCTTAAAACTGAATGCTTTTTACACTTTAAAAGAACTAATTGGTGTAGCAGGGCCTTTAAAAACAATTATTATAAATCTCCAATGTTATCATTTTTGATAGTAGCTAGTCTTTCAGATCATAAGATGTTTGACTCTCCATGGCTAAATTAAAAAAAAAAAAATCAACACCTTTCTATCCCATAGCATAGCTCTAGAAAGTCTGACAGTCAAATTCCCAAAATATGTATTATATACATATATATGTTTTTTTTTCATTTCTACAGCTTGCTTTTATTTTCATACCAGAATAATCTCTTCTACCAAATCCTAGAGCAAAGAAGAAAATAATTTAGGTAAAGCTACTGAACAGAGCAACTCTATCATACCACATATTACATCCATGGTCAAATATCATCTTCAACACAGAGCCTTTTCTGATCTCCACAATAGCTTGTGCAAAGACAGAGACAAAGAGACAGGGAGATGATAGATAGATAGATAGATAGATAGATAGATAGATAGATAGATAGAT
>JAJPUD010002442.1:191212-212661 GCA_023553655.1 Myrmecobius fasciatus
AAAATGCAACAGCAAGAGATACAAAGAGAAATTCCATTCAAAATAACTATCGATAGTATAAAATATTTGGGAATATATCTGCCAAGGGAAAGTCAGGATCTATATGAGCAAAACTACAAAACACTCTCCACACAAATAAAGTCAGATCTAAACAATTGGAAAAACATCAAGTGCTCTTGGATAGGTCGAGTGAATATAATAAAGATGGAGGAAAAAAAATAATTGTAGAGTTCCTAAAGAGCCAGTGACTTCTGGCATGGCATCTGCGCCACTCCCATTCCTACACATTGACTGGGGCTCAATATACAGCAGATTTGATTTTGGGGACTTTGCTTTTACTATTTTCCCCAAGATACTGTCTCAGGAGGATCTTTATATTTCAAAGCAAGTTGAGCTCTGTAAATGAAAACTACCCTAAGGCTCTGGGGAAGAAAAAGGATCAACCATTGGATATATGGAAAAGAAGAGTTCAAAAGTCTGAGCAAAGGAGAAGGTAAGTCCAGTACATGCAGTATATGACTAAGGGGGATTCTCATAAAGATGCTAATACTAGGTCCTAACCTTTCACTGAGAAGATTCAGGGAATTCCTCTAATTGGTTCCCAAAGACTACAACTGCCTTCAAGGTGATTGCAGACAGTCAAAGAGCACATATTCTTATCACTTTTTCCACTGTATTCTATCAGTATGGGCTGTGGTATGATTTGACCCCCTTTTTTTCTCTAGAAAGAAGCTTTTCCTTACCCCTCAAGCATAAAACAACTTTGCTAGCCTAAAGTTGCCAAAAATTGGACTTCCTGGAACTCCAGTCCTTAACTCCCTTCTTTTGTCTTTTTGTTTCCTTTTATAAATCAGGTCAGATACAAATGGCCTTAAGAATGGATTTTTTTAGCCTTTGAGCTTATTGATAAGAGAATATATGAGCTTAAATCTAAATTTAAGAGTTCCCAAGTCCTGAAACTCTTAAAAATATTTTTTGAGTTTTAGTTGAGCACCAGCCTCCCAGGGAAAGGAGATTTGCACAAGTATGCTTCTTAGAGGAGAGGACTGACCTGCAGCTGAAGACCCAAGTTCACAGCATGAAAATCTAGGACTGAACTTTTAAAACTTTCCATAATATTTCTCAAAATTCATCAAATGGTTCAGATACTAAGAAAACTGCAAGGGGAAGTGGAGGTGGTATTTGTTATTTAAATATCCATTTTTTTTAAATTTTGTTTTTTAACCTTGGTGAGGGGGTCTAATATGCATATTTCCTTATTACTGGGTCTATTTTCCTAACAAGGTCAAACACAAAACAAAAGGTCCAACATATAGCAAAATATTCATGGCAGTACTCTTTGGGGTAAAGTACTAAAAACAAATTAAGTATCTATCAATATAAAAATGCTTTGGGCAAAAAATAAAACTGTAGTGGGATATTATTGTATAGGAATAAATTATAATTATAAATAATTTTTATGTTAGAGAAACATAAGAATTTTTATGAACAGAAGCAAAAGGAAAGAAAAAGAATTATAAGTAGTACAACAACAATATAAAGGACAAAAATCACTAAAAGTAAACTCAGTTAAGTATATTGAATAATTAGTAATGATGCAAAAAAGTCAATGATGCAATATCTGCCTTCCTTGGAGCAAAAATAAGTATAGGATCACTATACTCTGTACATTACTAGATACTTGACTCTTAGATGTTTTTGCTTTAATGGTTTATTTTGGGTGAGAAGGCATCTTTTTAAAATAAGGTTTAAATCTAGGATGGGAAGGTTCATAGCAAGGATAAAGACATTAATAAAATGTACTTTAAAAAAGACTTTACAAACTACAAAGGACTAGATATGTAAGTCCTTAAAAATCTAAAATAAATATTTAATTTCTATTAACTTTCATTTTTCTTAATTTCCAAAGTGCCTTTATTCATTAAGTTTATTTTTTTATTGTTGCCTTTTATGGAGAGCAGCAGAAGGCCATGAGTAAAATTAGGATTATTATTAAAATTAGGAGAACACTGCAAATTTATAGATTTCATTTTTCCCTAAACCTAATAATTTTTGAAAAAGGGCTAGAAAAAGAGAAAAATAAAGTTTACTACTGTTCCAGTAATCCATTCAGCAAAACTCTTTATCCTCAGAAACATCATCAGTCCATGGGAATCACTGACTTTCAATTATGCTTTCAATATACATGACTACAGATCATTCCTTTAGATGGCCAATAATTCACTGATCTAATTTACTGTTAATGTTTCCAAATTCATGAAGGCCCCAGATCAGAATGGATAAAGCTGACACACACATAGCCACATACTTGTTTATGTATTTATCAAACATATTTATTAAATGTTTGATTTATTTATGATTGAGACTTGTATTTGATTTTAGGCATTTAGTATTTTAATCACATTTTTTTAAAGTTTCTTCCAATGCCATACTCTCCCCTGTATTTTTCACAAAAGGGCATCAATTAATCCTACATTTCAACTCCTATTCACTGACCTTGATTTTCCCTTCAGTTGAAGAGAAGCCTTCTGATGAATTACTGTATTTCTTCCCACACTGTTGCTAACTCAGAAAAAGAGCTCTTTCTGTATTCTGAAAAGAGACACACTGTTACTGTCAGAATAACAAAAAATAAAAGATGTAGAGACATGCAAAAAAATAATCTCCTTGTTCATAGTTTAAGGTAGATGGAATTTTAAATGTAGGAAGGGAATTTGAAGTTTAAAACATTTTAGATTAGATGGATTTGGTGCAATTAAAACTTGTGAAACATCCAAAAAGTTTTGATAAGTCCCCATAAGAAATGAGAAATTTGAAGAATTTGGAGAAATTTGAGAAGGCTTGTATGAATTGATGCAGAGGGTAATAAATAAAACCAGAACAATTTACATGTTGATCATAATATGAAGAAAAAGAACTCTAGGACTCTTCAGAAACCTAAATGATAATTTTTTAGCCAAAGACAACTTAGAAGGCCAGCAGGAAAGTTCTGGTGCACCAGGTTGAGAAAGGGTCTAAATGCGCACTGTGCCAGTGCACACCAGATCAGAGCAAAATAGTTCCCAACCAGGATAAATCCTTGGTAGCTCTGAATCAGTGGCAATTTCCAGACCTCTCAGTCCACAAATACCAAAAGATGACTTAGAATTTCAACAGGAAAGCTTTTGTACAGTAAGGTGGGAGAAGAACATAGTCCAGGGCAGGCAGTTCCAGCACAGCCCCGGGATTTCAGAAGAGGGTCTTAGTAGCCACTGAATTAGCAACAACAGCTGTGTTTTCTGGATCTCTGTACCCACAAATGGTAAAGATATTGAACAGCTGGTTAGAAGAAGATTATAGGGGTCTTTTTGCTGGCACTGAGATAGGATTATTGCTTTGTCCATGCTCAGATGCAGGACCCAGTCCTGAGTCACAGTCCCAGAGTGAGAAGGAGCACTAGCACACCAGAGCTTGTGCCCACAGTGTAGCAGGAACCCTCCCCACAGCTCCAGGTCACTCATAGAGCAGAGGACAGGTCAAGTGAGTAAAAAACACCTGTTCTTGGATCATACCACCTTGGAAGAACTGAAAACTTACAGGTCCCTAGAAAGATCTTTGAAAACAGCTACTCAAAACCCTGATGCAGGGACACTGAACCCTACACCTTGGAAATAGAGCCTTACTTTAAAAAAACCTTAAAAGTCACATAAAAGGTTGGAAAATGAGCAAGAAACAGGAAAAGATACTAACCATAGAAAGTTACTATGGTGACAAAGAAGATCAAAAGATACACTCAAAAGATAACAAAACCAAAGCTCCTACACCCAAAAACTCCAAGAAAAATAAGAATTGGTCTCCGGTCATGGAAGAACTCAAAAGGGGTCGAGTAAGAAAGACAGAAGGAAAACATGGGAAGGGAAATGAGAGTGATGCAAAAGGAAGAACAAAAAAAGAGAATGCTTTAAAAAGCAAAATTGGTCAAATGGGGAAAAAAAGCACAAAAGTTTATTGAAGAAAATAATTCCTTAAAAATTAGAAGTGAGCAAATGGAAGCTAATGACTGAAAAATCAAGAAACAATAAAACAAAACCAAAAGAATAAAAAAAGAAGACAATGTCAAATATCTCATTGGAAAAATAACTGATATGGAAAATAGATCCAGGAGAGATTATTTAAAAATTATTGGACTACCTAGAAGTCATGGTCAAATAAAAAAAAAAGTCCAAACATCATCTTTCAAGAAACTGTCAAGGAAAATTGTCCTGTTATTCTAGAAAATGAGGATAGAATAGAAATTGAAAGAATCTATTGATCATTTCCTGAAAGAGATCAGAAAAGGAAAACTCCTAGGAATATCATAGCCAAATTCCAGAATTCCCGGGTCAAGTAGAAAATATTGCAAACATCTAGAAACAATTCAAGTACTGTGAATCCACAGTCAGAATAATTTAGCTATTTCTTTCTTAAAGGATAAGAAGCTTTGAAATATGATATTCTGGAAGTCAAAATAGCTAGAATGACAACAAAGAATCATGTACCCAGTAAAACTGGTATAATCCTTCAGGGGGGAAATGGCTATTCAACAAAATAAAGAACTTTAAGGATTCTTGATTAAAAAAGACAAAAACTGAATATAAAATGTAATTTTCAAATACAGACTCAAAAGAAGCATAAAATGATAATCAGGAAAGGGAAATCAGAAGTGGCTTAATAAGGTTAATCTGTTTATATTCCTACATGGGAAGATTATACTTGTAACCATTAGAGCAGTTAGAAGGAGTACATATAGAGAGAGGGTATGGGTGTGAGTTGAATCTAAAAAGTAGTATTTAAAAAAATAAAATTAAGGGGTAAGAGGGGAATGTATTGGGAGAAAGAGAAAGGGAGAAGCAGATTGGTGTGAATTATCTGCTGTACAAGAGGCAGGAAAAAAACTTTTCCAGTAGAGGAGAGAAGAGGGGAGGGAAAGGGAGTGAGCCTTATACTTATCATAGTTGGCTTAAAGAGAGAATAACATAGACACACAATTAAATATAATACCTAATAGAAATATAGGCGTTGAAGGGGATTTGGGAAGAAATGAGGGCTGATGGGAGAGGGGCTGATCAGAAGTAAAACACTTTTGAGAAAGGACAAGGTGAAAGTAGAAAAAACAAACTAAATGAGGGAAAATACAGTTAGAAATAGTAATTGTGAAAAGATTTTTGAAGCAAATTTCTCTGATAAAGGCCTCATTTCTTGAGCATATAAAAACTGAGTCAGATTTATAAAAATAAGAGTAATTATCCAATTAATAAATTATCAAAAGATATGAACAGTTTTCAGATGAAGCAATCAAGGCTATAGTTATGTGAAAAATACTTTGCCTCACTATTGATTGAAGAAATGCAAATTAAAATAATTTCTGAGGTACTACTTTGTACCTATTAGATTGGCTAATAGAAAAGGAAAATAACAAATGTTGGAGAGAAAGTGGGGGAATTGAGACATTAATGCACTTTTGGTAAACTTGTGAACTGATTCAATCATTTTGTAGAGCAATTTAGCACTATATCCAGAGGGCTATAAAACCATGCATACCCTTTGATTTAGCAATGTCCCCATTCCTAAAAGAAATTTAAAAAAAAGAAAGGTCTATCTGTGAAAAATCTTATAGCAGCTTTCTTCTTGAGGCAAAGAATTGGAAATTGAAAGGAAACCTATCAAGTGGAGAAGGGCTAAATAAATTGTGGTATTGTGATTCTGATGGGATACTATTGTACTATGGAAAATGATGAGCAGGATGTGTCTCAGAAAAATCTGGAAAGACTTCCAAGAGCTCATGCAAAGTGAAATGTACTAAGTACAAAATAAGAGAATATTATTAGATGATCAACTACTAATCACTTGGCTATTCTTAACAATATAATGATCCAAGGCAACTTTGAAAAACTTATGATAAAAAATGATATCCATATACAAAGAAATTCATTGTGTCTGAACATAAATTGAAACACATATTTTTACTTAATTTTTCTTGGATTTTTTTGAAGGGGGGATCTATGTTTTGTTCACAACATGATTTTTATGGAAATGTTTTGCATGATTTCACATCATGAAGTGGGCTGGGGAGTGAGGAAAGGATAGAATCTAGAGCTTAAAGTTTTAAATACAAATGGTAACAATTGTTTTTACACATAACTAGGAAAATATGCTAAATAATAAACAAAAATGTGCATACCATTTGATCAAGCAATACCACTATTAGGTCCAAAGAGATCATGAAAAAGGAAAAAAGATTATATATCCAAATATATTTATAGCAGTTCTTTTTGTGGTGGCAAAGAATGGGAAATTGAGGAAATTCTCATCAAATGGAGAATTGCTGAAGAAGTTGTGGTATGGAATACTATTGTGCTAGAAGAAATGAACAGCTAGATTTCAGAAAAGCTTGGGAAGTTTTAAAAGTACTGATAATGAGCGAAATATGCAAAACCAGGAGAGCAAAGTACACATTAATAGCAACATTGTGTAATGATCAGCTATGATAAATTTATTTATTCTCAGCAATATGAGACACTTCCAAAATATTGATGATTGAAAATGCTATTCACATCCAAAGAAAGAACTGTGGAATCTAAATGCACAACAATGCATACTATTTTCATTTGTTTTTGTGACTTTTCCCTTGTGTTCTGTTTCTTTCACAACATGACTACTGTGGAAATATATTTGCATGATTGTTCATGAATAACTTATTATTCGATTGCTTGCCTTCTTGGGGAGGGTTTTGGGAGGAAAGGTGAGAGAAAAATTTGAATCTCAAAATCTTCAAATTTCCTAACCACTAAATTCCTAAGCCTCCTTAAATCCAATAACTTTCTTCTTCACTCCATCTCGCCTATACAATGAGATCATATACTGAATCTTTTCATTACCTATATTGCTTAACTGCCTTAATTAGAAACTCTGACATGTCTCTCTCTATCTGACCTAATCCTTAGTATTCCATCTTTCCCCTATGCCTCCTAAATTTCCCCTCTTCAAGACTTCCATTACTTTCTCAAACCATTAGCCCTTCCCCAATTTCACTTTCTTTCTTTTTGATTTCATTTTTATTGTTAGACTTTTCAGTTCTAGATTGTCCTTGTTCCTGAATTCGTTGTCCACTTGTCTTATCACTATTCATTTCTTGCCAAACCACAGCTTTGGATTACTCCCACCATCCATCTCTTCCATTCATACTGAACAAGCTGGAGGAAAGTACATAACTATGCTGATTGTCTATATTACAACAAATTCAAATCATACAACTTCATCTGGTCCTTCAGGAGAGCATGTAATCTTGATGTTCCTCCCTAATTGATTCCTTATGTCATTACCCATAGAAGATATTCATAATCTCAATTTTCCCACACCTCTCTCATTCTGTATCCAATGAAGACCTCCCCTTTTTCTTTATAGAGAAAACTGAAGTCATTATACAAGAGCTCCCTCTTCTCCTATTTTCCTTTAATCAAAACCCTTTAACATCATATTTCACTCTGTCTTCCTCTTTCCCAGTCTCCGACAATAATATATTTCTTCTTTTTTTGGTTAAAGCCAATTGTCATTGTTATCACAGTGAAGCAAGAATAAAAAAGAATTCATTATGCTAACATATTACATTTATAACTAGATTTATATCATGTATTATATTCATTATTTTAATTTTATTCATCCTCCAAGGCCCCCACTGTTCCAAACTTGCTTATTTCTGCTGAAAGAAGCATCATTTTTCTAATTGCTCATGTCTATAATCTTAGCATGATCTTTAACTCCTAATTCTTCCCCCCATATAGTCAATCAGTTTCAAATTTTATTCTTTCTTTCTCCACAACATCTCTGAAATCAAACCACATCTTTCTACTTGCATAGCAACTGCCTCAGTTCAGGACCTCCTCACCTCTCACCTAGATTATTAAAACTGTTTTCCTTTTGCTCTCCCTTTTTCAAGTCTCTTCCCACTTTAGTCCCTTCTCAATAACATTGCCAAAGTGATTTTTCTAGAAGCACACACCTGCCCACGTCCTGCCCCTATTTAATAAATTCCAGTAGTTGACTATTGTTTCTAGGATCAAATTTAATCTGTTTATTTTTGAAAGTTAGTCACAACCTGACTTAAACCTATCTTTTCCAGTCTTATTGGCCACTATCCACCCTTCTGTACTCTACAATTCCTCCAAAATGATCATGTTTTTGTTCTTAACACACAACATTTCATCTCTGAACTCTGAAATTCATACTTTTTGTCCCACTGACTCCATATCAGGAAGTCACACCTTTCTCATCTCATCCTCAAAAATAAAATTCATATCTTCCTTCAAGATGCAGTTCAAATGTGCCTTCTATATAAAAACTTGTATGTGTGTGTGTATGTGTGGGTATAGCATTATAAGAATGTTACACATGTACACATACCTCCAAAATAAGAATAGGATTACTTATGATTAGGTGCTGTTTTATTCTTTCCATTTGTATCTCTAGCCTACACTAATGCTGGGTACATATGTAGATGCTTAATAAATGCTTATTTTTAGTTCAGTTGATCTAAACTTTCAATTTTGTATTAAGATATTTTCCTTTCTTGTATAGAAAATGAAAAAAATATGGCATGAAAGTTTTTATTGTTTAGATCTAAATTATGAAATTACTTCAGAAGAATGAACTAGTTATTAATTATAGTATATTAAAGCTCAGTCAGGGCACTGAATATGTTTCATTTGTCTTAGTGCCCTATCAAGTACTTAGCACAATCCTGTATATATAGCTAGTACTTAATAAAGAGTGGTGAATGAATTAATGAATGTAATTCTGTAGATAGAGATAATCCAAATTAGATGGATATAGGTATATTGTTGGGAAAATTATTTAGAACAATGGTATAAAACATATAATTTGCAGTCACATGTCACTTACAACATTTGGAGTGCTGGGGAACCAAATCATATTAAATAGATTTGGGAAAGAATTGACAAAAATAAGTAAAAATACAATAGAACACATATATATATATATATCATTAATATTTGGATGTACTATTCTTGTACTATTCTCCTCTCCTTCCCCCTCCTCCCCACTCTGACCTCCTTCTCCCCCCCCCCAAGCTGGTCAATCATTACATATATCTTAGAACAAGCAATGAGGATGGTGTATAGGCAAAATCTTGGATTGAGCAGTTATAGGAGAATTTGTTTTGGGAAACTGGAATGTATATTTTAATGTATCAGTAGTCTGCATGCAAATGAATCATAAAACACCAATCTCCAGGAAATCAAAGCCGAGAGTCACTTAAAAAGCAATAAAAACTTGCATGGTATAAGCTGAAAAAATAAGACCAGTGAAGTACACAGGAGCTGTTGCATAAAGAATATTAATGATAAGGACCTATGAACATTAAAAAAGAAGGAGGGGGGAGGTCCAGCAATAATGTTACAATGTTTCTATGGTATACATTTGATAACATATATAAAGGAAGTCTTCCAAAATCAAGTATGAAGGGTAGATGGAACATAAGCTACATCCCTGAAAGAACTGCCCACATCTATGAGACTATAGATCCATGAAAGTATAAAAGAATCATAGGGCAGTATGATTTAAAGAATCAATTATTAATTGTGTTTCAGAGGACCTGTTATTTTAAAACCAGCTGTGGGATCTCAAGAAAATTAATGCATATTGTATGCCTTAATATTTTCATCTATAAATCTGGAATAATAAATAGCTAGGCTGTCTAACTCACAAACTTTTTGGAAGATGAGACAAATGAAAAGAATACCTATGAAGAGTTAATTGGAAAAGTATGAAATGCTGCATGAGTATAAGATTTTATTAGCTTAAGGGCTTATAAATTGAAAAGAAAGAATTACTTCTACCTTAAAAACTGAAGGAAATAGGACTACTGTTAAGCATTATAAAAACGGTAAAATGCAGGTATATTTGGGAAATTCAAGCCCAACATTCTTTGGGTTGCCAATCTTTTAAACCAAAGAGACTAGAAGTTAAGCCTATATAACATTATATTTTCTAATAGTGGTATAAACAAAATCCTAATTAATGAATTTGCCGATGGTCATACCCAGTTAAGGTCCTTAGTTACTAACTGATATTTTTCCTTTTCAGAATCTCCACTTTTTTGACAGAACCAAGTCTTTCCACAAATAATCAACGCTACAATCAAATGTAAACTTTCTAATTAATGGACTATTTATTATTAAGCTACTATCTCAGGATTTAAAGAGGGTCACTTTGAAAGACTATCACCAAAAAATTAAGCAAGCCATCTGAGAAAGACAAAGAATACAATATCAGGTTATTTCAAGCTTAATTTCTGAATGTTAAAAATCTAGAAACCTATTAAAATTCATACTATCTATGACCTTTAAATTTATAGAATTAAATTAAAAAAGAGAATGTTGAACTATGTGTAAGATATGATAGAGCATTTTGTACACTGTATTTTTTTTTATCAAAAAAAGAAAAATGGGGAAGCTTCAAATGGAAAAGGCAAACTATTTTTTAATGAATGCACTCTTGCAGTACTGCTCCTGAAAAGCCTTATATACTGCCAACATTGCACACTAAATGAAGAACATCTGCCCAAATGCATATAAATTAACTTTATAGAATAGCCAGTAAAACCTTCCCGGAGACCTATGTTCTGCAGACTTTCTCATTGTTATAACCTTCTGGTGAAGATGACTCCAGACTATAAGGGTCAAAGCACAATGACAGCAGCTACAAAAGATAGTGAGGATCCCAATTAAGATACAAGGATGAAACATACAAAATGCCAACCAGAATAACAAAAGGCTAAATCTAGCAAGAATGATCCAGTTAAGAAAACCCTCTATGGTAGGATCCAGTATGAACTGATAATTTCTTAGGCTTTTGATTTATATTTGTGTACAGGTAAGGAGGCTTTTAAAGCAGTTCTGCTTTTTTTAAGCTTATGGTTTAACTTTGGTACATCAATTTATAACTGTTGCTATAATGAGTAACTTTCATCAAATACCATCCAGAAACACTTCAACCTTATCAGGGCAAAGTCATAGCGATAATAGGAAGTCACATGTCAATCACTATTAGGTTTAATGTAGCAACACTATTTGTTTTTTTTTCCCTTCATCAGAATAAATTTAGATAGGTGGAGACAGAGAGAGAGAGAGAGAGAGAGAGAGAGAGAGAGAGAGAGAGAGAGAGAGAGAGAGAGAGAGAGAGGGAGGGAGGGAGGGAGGGAGGGACAGAGACAGAGAGAGACAGAGAGAGACAGAGAGACAGAGAGAGAGGAGTGAAGGAGGGAGGGATGGAGAAAGAGAGGGAGAAAGGAATAAAGAGAGAGAATTCAGTCACTGAGATATGTTAGAGAAAAATCCAGGTATATAAGTATAGTATCAAGCATTCAGCCAACCATCTGTAAATCATTTAAGTTCTGTAAGCTAATAAGAAAAATGCATATGATTTCTCCCACATTTATCCACTGGAAAAAATAAAAGTTTTTTCCTAAAATCTCCCTTGACCATTTTCCCCCTTAACCACTGGCCTCTGCGTCTTAACATCTGCCATATTTTAAGTTGAAAAAAAAAAAAAAACATACTGATTGTTTGGTTGTGGAGACCAAACAATGAGTAGCCAGACTGAAATGTTCACTTCTCAGACAGCTGTTAGAGTCATTTGAACACAACCTTAGTTCTCTGCAATACAATCTTATTAGTGCTTTCTCATTTTCCTGTGATGGACCATGTAAATTCATTGCTATTTGAATAAGAAGTAACTCCCAGCACCAGTGGTATACCTACTGTCAAATTCCCTAAGGATATTTGCAATCAGGATTTTGATATCTGATATTCAAATATTAATATTTGAATGTAAGTGTTTTTCTCAAAACAGTGAATCTCTCAGTATCCTTTTGAACTTGTTGATTTCTGCACAGAAAATTTATAGGAAAACTAATTATTACCTTCCTTTTTCAATCCCCCCCAATAAAATAATATTTTATACCAGGAAAAATAAGGTAATAAATGAGATAATACTGTTTATCCCCTGAAGACATTAGTTGTCATTTGGCTTCTCTCGAAATTGTAGTGTGATTGAAAAGCACAACTAGAAACTGCAGCAGAATACTAACTAGTCTCAGGAGAAAAATTTCATCCTTAGTGGAAAAAAAAAAAGATTAAAGACTTCCCTGTGGATTCTCACATGTGCCTTTTTTTTTCTTTTTTAACATGTCTTGCCTTCTTTACTATGTTTCCCTCTTGTGAATTGATGACGATGTTTTTGAATATTTTAAAATATCCTTCCCTGCCTATGGTGCCTCAATGCTGAAAATTACTCATGATTTCCCTTCATTTATCATTTTTTCAAATCAGAAGATGATCCATACCCAGAATTAATTACCCTTTGGCTTTTCCACCAAATTGACACAAAATTTTGTCTCCTCACTTTCTGCAGTATTGGCAGACACTGGCCTAGGTAGTAAAACTACTAAAACTAAAAATGAAGAATTTGCATACTATTACTACATACGCAGAAATTTCTTTACCTTTTTGATTTTTTTTGTAATGTACCCAAAGATTACTGGGGTGGTTGTTATTTAGTTAAGCTATATTGTACTATTACTTACATTTCTGATCACTCTTCACCCACCACTCATTTTTTCTTAATGTATTCAAAGAAAACAAAAGAAGAAACATCTCAGGAGATCACATTACATTAAATTTTCATAGGGTCATCATTCAAGTAAATAAATGTTTAGCCGGCAGCTACTACATTCAAGTACACTGTATATGTCAAAGAGAAGAATGAGGCAGTTCTTAACTGCCACTGGGCAGTCTCCCAATACGATATGACACAAAAAGATAAATGCAAACATGCTAAGGTGTGATGGAGACAAAAGTGGATTCTAGAAAAAAGTATTCCTGAAATACTTGAGGACTAAACACATTTGGCTTAGGGGATCAAGACAGTCTTCACACAGGAAATGGAACCTATACTGAATCTTGAATGAAAATTTAAAAGAAGAGGACAAAAGAGGCCCAGAGGGGCCAATCTCAAGGAAAATCACAGAAGTAGTCAGCAGTATGTCTAATTTGGGATAAAACCAGTAACAATCTTGTTTGGCTAGCCTTTTGGGCTAGTACAATGGTAAGACTACTAGATTAAGTCAGTATAATAGGATCCCAAACATAGAAATCCTTTAAGTTTGAAATAATGAAACTAGGGACAAGAAAGATTGAATGATCAAAAAATGGTTAGTCACATAGATGGGAATAGGGCTGTGAGTCTAGGTTCTATGAATAATTCGTTTTTTGTCTTTGGTCAAGTCAATTAAGAAAATGAAATGTAGAAAGAAAGAAAAGGAAAGAAGGAAGGAAGGAAAGAAGAAAGGAAGAAGGGAGGGAGGGAGGGAAAGAGAAAAGAAGGGAAGGAGGGAGGAAGGAAGAAAAAGAAATCTCTGAAAGAGAAGGTAAAGAGAATTTTTTTTAAAGCCTATACCACAATCTCAAAGAATGTAGCACACTGACAGTGGAAAAGAAGGAACCAAAGCATTATTAAGTAGTCATTGTAGGCAGTGCCTCACATTAAGTTACTTCCACAGTTCCTGCTTTTAAGTGGAACTGTCACTGTTCTTATAGGGTATACATCCAAAAATCTAGGTTCCAATCTCAGCTTTTACACGTTTGTGACAGAAAATATCACTTAATTTCTCCAATCCTCAGTTTCTCCCTTATGTCAGAGGGACTAATAAAAAAAATTATACTAAATGCTTTCAAAGGGTATTATGAGGAAAGCATTTTACAAAATTCAAAATGTTTTATAAATGTGAGTTATGACAATTGTAATCATTATCTAAACCATAAGGCTTTCATCTTATAGAATACATGCTTATCTGGACATTTACAGAACTATTACAGAACATTCAAGGAAATATGAGTCATAAAATTCAATGATTATCATTCCCCCCCCAAAAAAAAAAAAGTAAATTCTGTATATAAAGCCTAAGGTTGACTATACTTCAACCGTTTCTTGATGTTTTTCCTCAGGTCAGGATCATCTTAGGAAAAGTGATAAAGGAAAATGACAGTGGTACAGTCATATACACACACACGTAAATAAATATATATTCATGTTATACATATATTTGTGTATATATTGTACATATATGTATATATAAACATATATATACATAAATGTGTATGCCCTAACACACATACATACACTAGTATGCAATTTATTAGAAAGAACCCCTCACCTGCACAGAATGCAGCAGCTTCTCATACAACCCATAATGATCCTTTTCCTCCTATGCTAAAAGCTTGGCTTGAAATTAACAAAACATTTTCTTTGCAAGAAGATGCTCTCATCCAAATGTCAAGGGGAGCTAACCTTTTCCTGCTCCCTGGCTCAAAATCCAGAGGAAGCAAGCCAAGGGGTCCACCTTATAACAGATGCTGCTGAATGGGTCTTGGTAATAGATTTCATGAAAGAGGGCCCTTGGCCATTTACTCTTTGCCTCTGGCTATAAGACAGCATTTGTCCCAGTTGGTCAGTAACTTAAGGTAGAACAAGGGTGGATTCCTCTTCAGTGTTAATTAAATTCCTAACTTTCAATTTAGCCAAGGAAATATCTGGCTCAGGCACCTAACAATTTGGAGGCTTGGCCATCAGAATACATTCTCTTTGAATTATCTTAGAAATATGGTCCATGAAACTAAATGTTGAATCCAGAAAATCAGCATGAGTTATATAAGTCAATTCAATTGACTAGTTTTTCTGCCTTGATGAGGCTAAAACAATTTTGGGTCCAGATGACTCTCAAACTGCGAACTCTCCTTTCGAAACTTTTCATAAGTAATATAGTTATTTACCATCAACCTGAGGAATTGATATTAAAATGTTGGGGATTTTTAGGGAAGCTAAGTGCTCCAAACTTTTTTACTAAAATATAACAATCCCTAAGGGATACATATTTGAGTTAAATATAAGGTTCTTAAATGAGGTTTTATTCACAAAGGACTATGATCAAAATCACTTTGTTTTATTGACTTGTCATGATTTCTTTCTTCTATGAAAAAATTGCCCAACAATACATAGATAATGTTACATATAGTACCTCTCAGTATACTGTGTAGCTCTGATCTCATCCCTTTACTCCTGGACTATAGTAAAAGCCTGGTTGGTCTCCCTACTTCCAATCCCTTGCACCCATTCCAGTCCATTCTTCACTCAACTGCCAAAGTCACGTTTCTAAAAACTAGGAATATGTCACTCCTCTTCCTTTTCAATAAATTATAGTGGTCCCTGTAATCTCCAGAATCAAATTTTTAAAAATCTGCTTAGCTTTTAAAGATCTTTACAATCCAGCCTCTTTCTACTTTTCCAGGCTTCTTTTTTTTTTTACTTTTTTTTCCTTTATATACTCTGTGATCTAGTGACTGGCCTACTCCTATGTGTATTTTCACTGGCTATCCTCAATATCAGGAATTTTCTGTCTTCTCCTCTGCTTCTTAGACTCTCTGGCTTCCTTTAATTTCTACCAAAAATTTCATCTTCTTCAAGAGGTCTTTTCAGGTCTTCTTCAATATATTAAAATTTTTTCTAAACTTTCATTTCAGCCAAGTATATATCTAGGTCATGTACCTCATGATTTGTTTATGTGGCCACCAGAATATGTTCTCTTCCAATTAACCTAGAAATTTCATCAATGAAACTAAATATTGAATCCAGAAGGCCAGCAATAGATTGAACTATATAAGTCACTCAGGTGATCAGCTTCTCTGTAAGATTATCTCCAATTTATTGCACACATAATGTTGCCTGCATGTAGTTCTCTACATGTCATCTTTTCCCAAGAGAATGTAATCTCCTTTTAGACAGGAACTGCCGTTGCCTTTCTTTGTATCTCTAGCACTTAGCATAGTGTCTGGCAGGTAATAAGCACTTAGTAAATGCTTGCTGACATGACTTATATATGTAGAGCTGTTTGCATGTTGTTTCTCCCACCAGAAGGTGAGCTCTACAAGGACATAAACTCCCTGGGTTGGAAGGGTATCATTTGCATGTAACTGTTTTTTGTCTTATGAATTTAAAATTCTTACAGCCCTTTTTTAGTGGCAAGGAACTGGAACTTGAGTGGATGCCCATCATTTGGGGAATGACTGAATAAGTAATGGTATATGGAGGTAATGTAATATTATTGTTCTATAAGAAATGATGAGCAAGATGATATGAGAACAGTTTGGAAAGACCTGCATGAATTGATGCTAAGTAAGCAGAATCAAAAAAAAAAAACTTTGTATACAGCCACAATGAGATTATATGAAGATCAACTGTGATGGACTTGGCTCTTTTCACAATGAGCTGATTCAAGGTAATTCTAAGAGACTTGTGAAAGAAAGTGCCATCCATATTTAGAAAGAACTATAGAGACTGAATGTCGATCAAAGCGTAGTATTTTCACTTTTTAAAATTGTTTTTGTATGCTTGCTTGTTTTTTTCTCATGCTTATTTTTTCCCTTTTAATTTGATTTTTCTTGCGCAACATGATAATTGTGGGAAATATGTTCAGAAGAACTGCACATGTTTAACCTATATTGAATTGTTTGCTATCTTGGGGAGGAACTGGACCAAGGGAGAAAAAATTGAAATACAAGGTTTTGCAAAGGTGAAATAAAAAGTAAAAAATTTAAAAAAAGATTTTAAAGCATAACATTATGAATCAAATGATAATTTGAAGACTCTTGCTCGTTTAAACAAAGCACATTGGTTTTATATTATCAGAAAATGTTGTTTTAAGTGTTAGTCTTAAATGGGAAAGATGAGTCTCAGAGTTCCAAGCAATACTGGTATTAGCCACTGAAAATAATGAACAACATGGTTGGAGTGGTCAGTTGGGCAGGATAGTAAAGACTCATCTTCAAGGTGGGGAATAGGGGGAGGGAGTGATATCTTGCTAACTTTTGAGAAGGAAAAAACAGTAAAAGAATTATCTAAACAGAAGGCTTTGGAGCTAATTCCTGATTGGCTAGAAAATGAGTCTCAATAGAAGGCAATGGAATTGATCCTTGTTGCAACCTAGAGGGTGAGAGAGGTGAAACTTCTGAAATATTCCTGCTGTTCTCTCATTGTCTCATTAGAAAAGGGTGGGAGAGGCTTTGCAATTGATTTGCTGTCAAATGGCTTGCTGAAAGCAGACTGGACATCCAAATTCTAGTCAGTGAAGGGCTAGCTTTTTCTGCATTGTTAAAAGGTGTGTGTGTGGGGAGAAAGGAATAAGCACTTGTATCCTGCATACTATGCACCAGGAACTGTGCTAAGTGTTTTATGAGTATATTTCATCTGACAGGCTGAGAAGCTTTCTGGTTGTTTGACTTAAAGGGATGGACTAATCAATACAACAGCATAACATTTTCTAAATTCTCTTTTAAGAATAACTGAATTTAAAGCACTTGTCACTGCTTCATTAGTTCTTGAGGATTTGCCCAGCAGAAGAATGATAAGAATCACCAGGAAAGTAGTTAGTAGAAAAGAAATTTCATGTGGCATAGATGTTCCTGAATGGAACAATGTTATCAAAGCCTTCAGTTCAGAATATGACTTACCTTCAGCATATGGGTTTTCCTCACTCATGTGTTTCCATGCTAAATTCTCTACATATGTGTCAGATCTTTTTCATGGATGCTGAATGCATAAACCCAGGTATATATGTGGATTATTATGTATTTGGATATTATTTCATTTAGTTATATTGAACATTTGTAGTATATCACTTATTATTGTTTTCACTTTTCGGATAGATATATGCTTATGTTTAAATCTAACCCCATCATGAGTTTGAATAACTAACTTTGTATAAATAGAAACCTAGTAGAGCAGATTCAAGAGCTACAGTGATGCGTGGGGATATTTGCTCATGATAGGTTACCTTTATGGCTTTGAGATAGATTAAGTGAAATCATGCACTGATAGTTCTCTAGGAAGCCATTCCTGCTGATTGGAGGGCAGATAGGAATGAGGAAAGCAGCCTAAAAAACTCATGAGTTGCTGTGATTAAAAAACAAAAACAAAACATTAACCACTTGGTAGCTAACATTCTGTTGGTTAGATTCTCTGAATTTAGGAAAGCCCTTATAATGAACTCAGTCTACTGTCTTATCTGTACCATCTTGATAGGACCTACCAGAGTCTGTGAACAAATGCTCATACTAGACAGCTTGTCATAGTGGCAAAAGCCCTGAACCTGGATTCAGGAACCTGGCCCTTCCAAAGATTTTAGGCAATTCAGCTAATTGCATAGAATCTTAGTTTTCAGATTGGTAAAACAAGGGATTAAATTAAATGAGCTAGCTCTAATGCTCCCTCTCACTATGACTAGCTGCTTGATTACTTATGATCTCAGAGGTCCCTTTTATGTTCAAATTTATGCTCCTATGACCTAATGGTTTTAACTGAATGTTTGTGTCAATAACAATAAGTAAAAAAGGTTTTGCAAAAGGTAGACCTCGAGTTATTTCTTACAACAAACAAAGAAGGAAATACATAATTTTAGCAGTTTTTACATGATAGGTAGGAGTAGTCATCGCCATATTTTAAATACTAACTTACATAAACAGTGGGAACGACTTAGTAAATATTTGAGAAAAAGAGGTAGGTCCTCCTCCCCTCATATAGCAAGAATGGAAGTATGGGTAGAAAATGGTCACCTAAGTATTTCAAAGATACTAATGAAGTATGAGAGACAAGGAACAAGTGACAGATACAGAGAGAGAGACTGAGAGACAGAAAAAAAATATATGAAGGCTTCTAGAAAGATCATCTCTTCTGGATGAAAAGACAGGATGGATTGTAATCTCCATGAATGGAGAGAGTTTCCATTCTGATGAAATCTTGGATTCATTGGAGTATTGAAATACTGAACCTTAACATCTCCACCATGCAGATTGTAGAATAAAAAGCAATCATAGTGAATGTTTAACCAATTACTCTAGAATACACTAGCATTCTGAAATGAATAGTTTTCTGTTTTACATGCTGGAGATTCAAATACAATAAGTACATTTAGAAGAGTCAACATCATTCCTAAATTTATTCTGCCAATTGGAGAGCAGTAACTAATTTATGGAAAAGACATTTAAATTTATTGACTATAACCCTGACATCTTATTTGGCCTAAATAAACTACTTTCAGGATAAAAGGAAAGGGGAAAAATACCTACTGATATTTTGTTCCCAATTTTAGTTTCCTGGACTATGGTTTAGAACAAAAATTCCCCAATAACCCATAATTCTTCCATCTTTTTTTTTTCTTTTTATATATAGTAGAATATGAGTACTTGTAGAGCGGAGACTGTCTTACAGTTGTATTTGTATTCTAATACTTAGAACAAGGCTTGATAGTAAACACATTATAAATTTTTATTGACTGTCCAGTTGTAGATACTATTGTCTAAATAAGAAGGCAGGGTAAATTATAATGAGTACCTACATTGATGAGATGCTGGATTCACCTATCATTTTTTCTGACCCTGCACCCAGGTCATCATTGAGATATTAGAGGCTCTGGAAAACTATCAGTGAGTCATTTAATTTTAGAGATATAAGAATCCTGAGAAGCCAATTCAGTTCATAACCTGAAAAAAAGAACATAGTATTCACTTCACCACACCCCCAAAGTCCAGCTTCTCCTTCAAGACCTTCAAAGAGAGGCAATCCTCTTCCCTTTGGGGCCAACCCATTGCATGTTATGGAGAGCTCTAGTTTTTAGGAACATTTTGCAAGGAACCATTTATCTCCTTTTAACTTTCACCTTCTGATTCTGCCCATGGGGTTAAACATAAGAATAATCCTTCCATATAAAAGTTTTCCAAATATTTAAGTAAAGGTACCAAGCCCCTCAACACTTTCAAATCTCTAGGTTAAAGATCTCCATTTCCTTCAACCAATCCTTCTAAGGCAGATACTTAAAGTCTTTTATTATTTTTGGTGGCTTTTCTTGGGCTTTACACCAGTTAAATAATTCCTTTTTAAAAAGTGAGACTTGGAATTGAATACAATACCCAAAATGTGGTCTGGCTTGGGCACAGTACCTTGATCTGTCACTTCTTTATCTTGGATGTTATGTCACTTGGTGCAGTCAAAGATAACATTGACTTTTGTATATTAAGAGTCTTACTAATTATGACCCAACCAGAGTTCCTCCTCAACCCAAAGATATGTGTTCACATCAAATATCACATGAAGAATTCCTGGGAATAAGAAGAAAATGTTCTAGATGACTTTAAGGACCGAGGATTCCACATCATGCAAGGAAGGCTTTCTGTAAAGCTTTGGATTATTCATTTAAATAAAATAAAAAAATAAAGAAGCCTCTTTTGAAGTTCTATGAAAAATCATGTCTCTAATCTCATAAAATTGTGGAGTGTCAGAAGAGTAAGGGCTTTAAATAATGAGTTGGAATTTATGTAGACCTTAAAGTTTCCAAATAACTTTGCATATATTATCTCATCTGAGCCCTTCCTAACAGCCATGAAAGATAGGTACTGCAGTTATGACTTTACCAATGATATAAATGATGCAAGTGAAATTCTGCAACTTACCCAGGTTGTGCAACTATTAGGCATTAGAGACAACTAAGTAAAGTGCTCTCAACAATACACTAGTGGCTTCTTTAGCAGCCAAATGATCTTGAAGGTTCTCTTATCCGAAATCCTTATTTTTTAGATGAACAAAAGTTAAAGTTCAGAAAGAGAAACCAGATTCTCCAAGATAATGAGGCTATTCATTAGGTATTCAGCCTAAGAACTTGGTCTTTTGACCTGAGTTTATTTCCAATAAACTCTGGCATTCCTGGCTCATAGGCTTTTCTTTGATTTTAGATTTGTGGTCCTTATCCTCTTTTATTCAACATGCTTATTTTTTGAAGAGTTTTTATATTGAGCTTATGTTCATATTTCATTTTATTGTTCCCTTGGTCCTGAGTTCCAAATTATTGTAATCAAAAGCAACTAGAAGATATCATGTATAGAGGTTTGGATTTGAAATCAAGAAGACCCAATTCAAATCCTCAAGTCACTTAATCTCTCTGGTTCTTGATTTTCTCATCTGTAACATTGTATATAAAATGAATGTGAATTTCACAGGGTTGTTGGGAAAATGAAATTCAATCCAAATTCTTTCCAAACCTGAAAAACTTACGTAAATACTACTTATTAAATTATTATCACCCCAAATCCTGAGCCAACAATTCTGGCATAGTTTCTATGTCCAGGTTTTTGTTCCTCTAAGCTTCTGACTGTCTATTATCACTGCTTTTCTATCTGTCTGTTATCACTCTCCAGTATGGTAAACAAAGCCTCAGGCAGGCTTGGCTTATCCTAGCCTACTATAGACTGGAAAGAAAGAAAGAGAAAGGAAGGAAGGAAGGAAGGAAGGAAGGAAGGAAGGAAGGAAGGAAG
>JAJPUD010002442.1:213068-265658 GCA_023553655.1 Myrmecobius fasciatus
GAAGGAAGGAAGGAAGGAAGGAAGGAAGGAAGGAAGGAAGGAAGGAAAGAAGGAAGGAAGGAAGGAAGAAAAGAAAAGAAAAAAGAAAGCACTATTGCGCCCATTAATGCTGACAATCTGGCAGTAATTAGAGCTTCCATAAAAGCATTAGAATTTCCACCTAGACTGCAGCTTCAGCCAAGTCAAAAAAAAAAAAGGTTATCACATATTAAAATTTGGAAAGATATCCCCATTTGTCTCTCAGGCTATAATTAGAGCAGGATAGCAAGATGGCTACATCCTGAGGTAGTCCACCTTTAGAATTTTGAGAATATTTCTCACAAAAGGGAGGATTCAAAGGCATAAATACATGGGGAAAATTATAATATCCAAACTGAGAAGAAAATATATTGAAGTGGATGCTAGGCCTGATATACCTAACTTGGGAAGTGAACTGTCTTCCAAGATCTAACCTGATCTCAGCATTCCATTGTCTTTATATGAGCTGAACTTTATATTAACACTTAACCCATAGCCTGACACATAGGAGGCATTAATAAATATTTTTTGATTGACTGACCTGGAATGCACACCTTTCTCCTACCTAAATCTTAAAATCCCTAATTTCCTTAAAAGCTCCATCTAGTGCCACCTTATACTCAAAAGTTTTCTTAATCCTCTAGTTTTAAGTCTTGTCTTCCTTATTATATTATCTTATATTTATTTTATAGATATTATATCATTCTTGTAGAATATGAGCTCCTTAAGGACAAGGCATTTTTTTGTACACTTAATAGCTAATATAGTTCTTTATATATTTGTGCATAGTAGGTGCTATATAGGTGTGGGTATACATATTTATATACATATATACATAAATACATACATATATTAATATGCATATACGGTTATGCATTTATACAAACACACATGCATCTATTTTCAATGTTTTATATACTATATAGACACATACAATACATAAATAAAATAAAAATAAGATTCATACATGTTATACATATATATCACATCAATATATATAAGGATATGTGTATGTGTGTTTGAATTAAATTAAATGTGGCAAAAAGCCTAGCCAAGACTAAAAATTAATGCTTATTAAACACTTCTAATTTATGTAGTGATGAATTATATCATTAAATGAAATCTGGAATACATCCTTAAAGACTGAAATTCTGTTTCAGAATTGAATTTGAAGGAACAATAGAATCATTCTCTCTTCTTGTCTATTAAAGTTCATGACTTTGGAATGGATACTTGTGTAGAGTTAAATCAATGGTGGCAAAGAAATGAATTGAATTTCTTGGACCACAACTGATAATGCATAATAGGATAATATACTCCAGGCTAAGAGGGGAACATACTACAGAAAGCATGAAAAGAAATAATTTGGCAGGGGACTCTTCAACCTGGTCAGGAGGCTTTTAAAGAGAACTTTGAGAGAAAAAGAGAAAAATGACAAAATATAGCACTAGGTATGTATGAAGATAACAGATATCATACAGAAATAATTCTCCGGTAGAAATAAAAAACAAATGAGTTGGGATCTAAACTTTACTCAGTGGTTTTCTGTATATCAGCATACACAGTAAAAATATTTCTAAGTTAAAGTAATCACTGGATTTTATGACACTAAACTCATACAAGGAATAAAGTAATGAAAGCATATGCTTTTTGAAAACAAATAGACCTATTAGTTCGGGAGATTTGTTCAGTTATTATTCAGTCATGTCTCTCTCTTTGTGACCCTATTTGGTATTTTCTTGGTAAAGATACAGGAATGGATTTTTACGAGATGATGTCTATAAGGTCTTTTGCCTCTATCATACCAAGGACCCAGCAAATGATTCCAGTCCCTATGAGTACTAGCGATAAAACTCCTCATATAAAGCCTGCTTAGACATTTAGTGTCTGTTTGTGGTCTGCTAAGCATGTAAGCCTCTGATTGGCTGCAGTTGTCAAATCCAAAGTAGAGGCACTTTGGAAAGGTAAATTAACCTCCATCATCATTATCTCTTACCTACTGAATCTCTACCTACTTTTGGTCAGAGAATATAATAATGGGACCCAAGATTCACTCTCCTTTGCGACCAACATGCAATCCCAGAAATACAAGATCCATTTCTCTGCCTCATCATTTTTAAGGGTCAAAACAGAGACTATACCTTTATAGATTTGAAAGATAAGAAGAGTCAGCCACTTAAGAACCCAGGAATTGAGTCCATGTTAGGTTTTGTAGCCAGCACAGCAACAATGCCTACAGAACCCAGTGCAATGCAGCTGAGATTAGGGTTCATCTAATAGCAATGCTGCATTTAGTTGCAAACTCAATAAAACCAATGTTATGTAGAAGTTGCACTAAATCTGAACACATACTTCAAAAGACAGCCAATTAGGGAAATGTGTGCTTCTAAAGGGTTAGGGAGAAATGGTTGTACTTCTCTTATTGCTATATCTCTGAAATTAATATTCCTTTATAAAAAGACAATTGATATTAAACAGTTAAATGGAACTAGAATTCACTGATGGTAAAAATTGGAGAGAGGGAATACACCCAGAATGATGAGTTGAGCAAAAAGCATTACAAAAGAAACCGTCCAATCCCTCATTGCCTCAGTAGAACCCTAAAGGAGAAATAAAGTTGGCCCGGTTCTGGAACAACAAACTTAGAACACACATACTACTTTCCTGTGCCCTCTTCTTTTCCTCTTCTTCTTGGTGATCGCATCAATTCCTATGGTTTCAATTATCATCTCTATGTTGATGACCCTCAAATCTACTTGTCTAGTATTATCCTATCTCCTGATGTACAGGCTCATATCCCCTCCTGCCTTTTAGACATATTGAACTGGATGTCCCATTGACAGCTTAAGTTCAACATATACAAAATAAGAACCCATTAACTTTTCCCAATCCCTTTCTTCTTCCTAGCTTTCCCATTACTGTCAGAGGTACCACTACTACAACATAAACAGGTTCTAAACTGGGGAGTCATTTTCAATTCTTCACTTTCTCATCCTTCTTCAGTCTGGTGGCTCCTTGAGAGTAGATTCTATTTTTTGGCTTTCTTTTTATTTCCAATTACTTAGTCTGGCATGGGATAGGCATTTAATAAATGTTAAGTTCACTTGATCTGGCTACTATGATCCTAACTGATAGGAAAGACATCATCAAGGGAATTAATGGCCAGAATTTTAAGTGACTTGGCCATGTAATATAAATGAGATCTAATAGGTAGACTACATGGGTACCTTTAAAGTTCCAAAAGAAATAAATGGAAGTTTTCAGTATGTTGAGCAGACTCTCTAAGAAGTTCTTATAGGAGAAAATAAGCAAAAATCAAGCAAGATTTGATTTGGAAGTTATGTGATCTGTCTTAGTGATGGGCATATTTAGGGAGAGATGAAATAACAGATATAGCTCAGTAATTAAGCTCTCCTGATTGAAAAAGACAAAAATCATGAATAACTTATCATGTCTTGAGCTCATTTTCTTTATCTTGGGAACTTATTCTTGAAGAACTTTTAAATAATTAACAAGCAAAAAGTGCACTGCTCAAAATGCTAAATAGGCTAAAACTTTAATGTAAACATTCTACCACTTTTCCCCCTCCCTTCCCCCATTTTAACGCATTTTGTTCTACTGATCAAATGACAAACTGATAAAAGGCACCAAAAATACCATATGTTTAATACTCATGAACAAGTAAGGAAATTTAAAACAATGCTGCCCATATTCTGTTCACATAATTATTAACAAGGCTGTGATAGGACCAGGATTCCCTGTTCCCCCTCAATATAGATTAGTTTTCCCAAAAATACAATAAAGTCTTCTGTGTCTTGATTGCCTCTGACTCATTTGGCTAAGTTTCCCAGTCACCTAATGGTAAGGATATGTTTGTAAATGTTTAACAATTGATACATTGGGGGGGGGAGATATATGGATGATGTATTTTTTACATTCCATCTGCATTATTAACATTTTCCCTATCACTTTATTAATTCTAGAGTTTAAACAATTAATAATAAAAATAATTCAGATCCTAATTTGTAGTGTTACCTTATTTCAAAATGTAAATGCTCACACAGGAAACTAAATGATTGACCCTCACTGGTTTGAGTTGGCTACATGCAGCCCACCCTTGAAAAATGGCATCAAAGTCCATATAGAGATGGGATCTTTTGATGTGGAAGATCTCCAAAGTCTAGGGAAGTCACCACACCTTGCCCTTCTGACCAAATGTATTTCTATATGGAAAAGTGGTGGGGCACTTCTCAAAAAGTTAAATTTCACTGCATCCTTAATTCATACCTATGCTATGTTTGGACAAAGCAAAACTCCTTTTGTGAAGTATTCAATGACTACATGAGTGTTTCATTTTGTTCCAACATTGAAACGGTTGTTATTAGATGTTAAACCTGCTCCTAAGAAGAGTCAGATAATAAATAGCAACAACATAGTAGGGAAAGAGATACTTAATTTTCCAAACATCTCTACTAAGTTCATTTTTGTCAAGCAAATTTAAGTCACTTTGAGTCATTTGTTTGTTTTCAACTAATTTTTAAAGCAATTTTAATGGAAAGGGAAAATGAATTGTACTTAACACATCAGCCTTTTGTTTATCCTTGAAAATACAGGGGGGAATGGTAAATTTGAATGTATTTTATGGGCAACTAGTCTAAAAAGACAAATTGATGCTTAAAAAAGATGAAGAGCCAACACATCTAATGTTGGTGTAAACCCAACTGTTTACTGCTGTTCTTATGGGACTACCTGTAGCATGTGGTAATTAGCATAATCACCAAAAGTTGAAAGGGGAAAAAAAAAAGATATCATTTTAGTCCAAAATTGGAAATGATCTTTGAAAGGTGAGCATTGAAAAGTACTTTATTGAACAATTGAAAATTGTTTATAACAACTGTTGTGTTGCTGTATTGTTGTTTTGTTATTTGTCGAATTATAGGGATTTCTATTGGTCCACATTTTTCCTTGCCCAAAACAATTACTAGTTTGGCAGGAGAGCTGAAGGTCCTGATTTAAAGTTGGAATGATTTTGGAAAAATGAATTCAAATTCAAATTCCTAATAATTATTCATGACCTATTGGAATTATAAAAGGAATCTTGTTTTTGGAATAAAAGGATGAGATCTTGGGTTAATTCCTAATTCTATCACTTTATGTATTAGCTGTATTTACACAACTTCTGTGTATCTCAATTTCTTGTTATAGGAAAATAAAGGGCTCTCCTCTAGCTTTTGATCCCTTAAAGATTTTTATTTTCTTATTCAGAAGCTTTAAGACAAAAGCAAGAAGCACCTTAGCTGAATTCAGCTATTTAGGCTCAAATGAGATGATATATAGATATAAATATAAATATAGGTATAGGTATAGATATAGGTATATATGGATATACAAAGTGCTTTATAAAGTTTAAAGCCCCATGAAATTACAATCATTATTATGGTTACAAATATAAAATTCTATACTCTTAAAATTCCTCAAACTGAATTTCAAAACGATGTTTACATTTACAGAAAGTTTCAGTTTGTTTTGCATATTTAATAGGCTGATGTTCTTAAAAAATAAAAATTGTGGTATCTTTTATAATTTGGGGCAATGATGATTTTTAGATAATTTCCCCTCTAGTGGTAAAGAAAAGTTTTACAGCACTGTTTTGATAGTCTTGCACCTGTTTTAAATAAAACCCTCTAATTGCTTTGTGATTCTGACATGATACCTTCCTAATTTTATGCTGATTAGATAGATTCTTAATCATTTCTCCCAGGACTGGATGTTAAGCAACACACAAAGGCTAGTTCTACATATAGTCAGAATTCCTTTTTCATATAAACATATATTGTACAAATGCTTCTCCTGGACCAGGTGTGTGTGGGTAAGCAACTATGACAAATAACCTAAAGGAAAAAGGTGTTTTTTTTTTTTAAATCAGTTAGTGAACTATTATTATCATCTGCTTCCACTTTTCTCAATACTTTATAACATAAGCTCTATGCCACTGCTAAGTATACCTGCTTGCCATTCCATGCATGATTAACTCATTTATTTGGGCCTTCATTTCTATACATTTCATCTCTCCTACCTACAATGCCTAACTCATATCCTTCCTTTGTAGAGTAAGGATTAAAACTCTAGTCTTCCTGAAGCTTCCAGCCATTAACTCCACCCAGCTCAAATCAATTTATGTAGTTCACTCCAATTTTCGACCTTTCTTGAATTGGACAGAACTGTCAACTGCTAATTTATGCAAGTAATCTGTTTTCCTGATAGTAATCTATAAATACAAAACACATCTGATAAATATAGAGCTTTAGTATTTATTATTCTTTATTCTTCATTTTGTTGTTTTCTCTGCTAAGGCTTCTGGGTTGGTTTGACCCAGAACACAAATCAAGAACCAAGCACAAGAGAAAATATATCTTGCTAGAGTATGGGACCCTGCTGAGAGAGAGTACAGAGGCCACCTTGACCTGTGGTACACATTAAGTTTTCTGCTACGTTGCAGAAACACCCTTGTTGAGCAAGGTGCACTGATGCATGGCATGGGAATGGGTTGAGCCTGAGGGTCACAGCTAGTTGCTCGTGAGCAGGGGTGCCTTGACAGGGCCTCTTGCCTGTGATTCAGTTGCTGATGTGGTTGGGTCGGCTCTCCTCTCATTGGCAGATGCCATGCATACGCAATGCCCACAAGCTGCTTCTCTGAATGGTGATTGGGGATTGCCTACTGTTCACGTGCTTATCATGCTTGCAAAAATGTATATCAACAAGACTGTGCAGCATAATAAACTGGAGCTCTTTTCACACCCTATGAGTCCCCTACCTCATTCATCTTGCCTCTGAGATCAAAGGACTCACACAAGTTGAATTCTTAAAAGACGGGCAACAACTGGCACCCAAGGAACAGGAATAGGCATCTGGAACGGTGCCAGAGCGACCACTTTGCGGTCAAGTACTGTGATATGGTCAAGACAACCTCTAAGAGGACTCCAGAGGGAGAGCCCGCAGAACTGCACTGTTTCCAGACCAGGCAGAGTGTGGCGGAGACAGTTAAGTTACCTAATGGGGCAGAAAGTAGGCACCCTCCTCCCTTCAGACAGGGAAGTATATGTCAGGACTGTATATAAAAGTAACAAAGAGCAGGGGTGCACAGTCCAATTAGGAGACATTAGGAAACTCCTGGACATTGCTTACAAAGTTTCTCCATGGTTACCTGAGGAAGGCTGTTATAATTGTGAGAGATGGATTGTTTTCAGTGAACAGCTCACTGCTTATGGTAAGCAAGGCCCAGAAGAAATACAAAAAAGCCATTTTAAACAAAGTCTGACATCAGAACCAGAAAAAAAGATATCAGGAAATTTATGTTGGAGCACAGACAGGCATGTCTCTTAGCAATAGAAGTCTCTCTCCTGAGCCTGAGGAGAACAAAAATGAATGGCCTTCCCTCCCTCTACCACTCTTGGTGTTGCCTTACTCTTGTGTTTATCCAGACCTATAGCCTTTCAAAGGTCCTTCTAATGTAAAACCTAAGAGTGAAATCTGGATGACCGAATTGTTAGAACAGACTTGGTTGATTGCTGCTCAGGTTGCTTCAGGAGCAAACATGAACTTTTACTATTAGCAATTTAGTGCCAGGAGTAAGAGACAGTAAGGAATCTTTGATGTCCTCTGAACCGGTAAATTGGCAAAAAAGATGGAAAGATAGAAACTATTTTTCCCTTAATAATAGATGGCTTACATATTAACTCATGGGGTAGAGATGTTTTACACCAATTAGGGATGAAAATCACCACAGATTTTAGGAAGGGTCATTGCTGCTGTGGCTTTCACTGCTCCAAAAACGACTTGGACTACCAACACACCAGTATGGGTGGAGCAGTGGCCCCTGACCAAAGAAAAAACAGTCACTCTACATCAATTAGTACAAGAACAATTAGAATTAGGACACATTGAAGAAACAAATAGCCCATGGAACTCCCCTGTAAGATATTAATCAAAAAATAAAAAAGGGAGATGAAAGTAGGGTCACTCAATGTACATAATAAATTACAAAAAAAAAATTGATTCAAATGATTTAATTCCAGCTATGAAATATTCTTTGGTGAACATAGAGAATCACTCAAAAATAACCCCTCATCTTCATTAAAAAGGCCCCCTAAGAATGAGATGATGGTAATGAAAAAGGGTTCTCAAGGATGGGAAGGACTCTCTAGAGTTCTAATGCTTGTATCTCCACAGGACAAAACCTTCAGCAGTGGATTCCCACCAGACATATTACATATAATCAGAATTGGCAACAGTGGGCTATGGACCCACCATGGCCTAGGACTGTCTCATGGGGGATGAGGTATCATGTGACACACATGCTGGGCACACAGGGGATACCCTGTCATAGTGATACCCTCATCCATGCGGGAGGGCTGCAGCAGTGTGTCTACATGAAGGGATCATCAGGTTGGCCCCTTATAAAGCACAAACCTTCATGGGATGCATTCTTGTCACTCAAGAATTGAGTCAGCAGTTTAGCACATGGGAAAATCTCTTGGGCCCTGGCTCTTGGACAAATGGCATAAGAATTGGATACCAGTTCTACACTAAAGCCTGTCTGGGAGGGAAATATGCATTCATGTGGGGAGATTCTGTAACTGTTACCAAGAAACATTAGAGTTTTTCAATGTTACTTGTTGGAACTGTACTGTTAGTGATTGCTTGGACACTGAAATTGAAAATCAGACTGAATTTGTGATTACTAGAGCTCATGTATCAATGCTTTCTATAAAAAGTGAGAAATGGGGGCAGCTAGGTGGTGCAGTGGATAGAGCACCAGCGCTGAAGCCAGGAAGACCTGAGCTCAAATATAATCTCAGACACTTAACATTCCCTAGCTATGTGACCCTGGGTAAGTCACTTAACCTCAATTGCCTCAGCAAAAAGCAAAAAAAAAAAAAAAAAGTGAGAAATCATACTAAGACTGATCCTATGTTCAATATCATAATAGAAAAGGAAACAGACCTTAGACTCATTGAGAGAGAGAGAGAGAGAGAGAGAGAGAGAGAGAGAGAGAGAAAGGGAGAGAGAGAGAGACACATCATCTATGTCATATTAGGCATCACTATGTTGGTTTCACTTCTAGCTTCAGTCTCTTTTGCAATGTCCATATCTAATGTACAGAACAGTACAGTACAAGCTAGATATATAGAGGAACTAGCTAGGAATGTCTTAGCAGGTTTTGCCCAACAGACTAAGATAGAAGAACAATTGTATCAGATGATAAAAGATTTAAGGGAAGTATCATTGGAAATAGGAGCAAAAGTAGAGTTATTGAAACTCTAGACTCAATTACAATGTGACTACAGAAATACAAAGGTTATGCAACCCCTTTGCTGTATAATCATACAGGACAAGATTATGATTGGGATTGAGTTATATGAATGGCTTATTTCTTAATAACACAGTTGAAGATGACATAGAAAGTTCATATAAACTAGCGTCTGACATAGAGAAAGTTTCTGATAAAAATTTGAATCCAGATAAAATTGTTGAAAAAAAAATCAAACATTGGGCTTGACAAAACCACTTCATGGTGATTAAAATTGGAATCATGGATTGCCCTGAGTGTTGTGATGTTGCTATTGCTTTGTTGCTGCCCTGTAATATTAGGATGCTTTTATAGATCTTTCTCCACCATCTTTTCAGAGGTTGCAGCTCAAGAAACTTTTTTATCTAAAAGATAAAAAGGGGGAATTGCTAGGGTATGGGACCCTGCTGAGAGGGAGTACAGAGGCCACCTTGACCTGTGGTACACAATAAGTTTTCTGCCACGTTGCAGAAACACCCTTGTTGAGTAAGGAGCACTGATGCATGGCATGGGAATGGGTTGAGCCTGAGGGTGACAGCTAGTTGCTCATGAGCAGGGATGCCTTAACAAGGCCTCTTGCCTGTGAGCGGGTTGCTGACGTGGCTGGGTTGGCTCTCCTCTCATTGGAAGATACCATGGATATGCAATGCCTATGAGCTACTTCTCTGAATGGTGATTCGGGATTGCCTACTGTTCATGCACTGATCATGCTTGTAAAAATGTATAACAACAAGACTGTGCAGCATAATAAACTGGAGCTCTTTTCACATCCTATGAGTGCCCCTGCCTCATTCATCTTGCCTCTGAGATCAAAGGGCTCATACAAGGTAAGCTCTTAAAAGATAGCCACAACAATATCTAATGTTGTCCCTGCTATGAAAATAAGCACCTTAAAGACAAGAATAATATCTGCTATTACTTTTAAATATCTTTTCAATATTCCATAGACTATAAACAATGAAATACTGTCTGATTTAGCCAAATTTGACAATACGTATGCATACAGAATAGATGATTTTAAAGCTAGAAAGGGCCTTTGATGCGATCTGATACATCGTACTTTTAGAGATTTAGAGGCAGAAAGGACCTTAGAGACTATCATATCTAAGCAACTCATTTTGAAGATGAGAAAACTAAGGTTGAATGACTTACATGACTAGCTCAAGATCACAGAAATAGGTAGCAAGAGAAAGGTCTAGGGAATCTAATCAACCAAGGTTTAATATTTTGTTTTTGTTTTCATTTTCAGCTTTTTTTCCTGTTCACATGCAAAGGTATTCTCCTTAGGGGTCTTCATGAGAAAAAGAATAAGCAGAATGTGTGCCAGATAAGACAAGACATTACTACCACCTCTTTAACAATAATTTCCCCTTAGACCTTGATTAAAATAGAATCTTGGAAATAACTGATTTCTAAACCAGTGAAACTTCTTTCATTCTAGTGTCCACAGGCATCACTGAAAAGAGAAATTCAGAATATCACCACTAGCAACAACCACTGATCAGCTACTACCAATGGACAGTTAGGCACGAGAGCCCTGAGAATGGGAATACCTTCTCAGATTTGTGCCTCACAACTATCAACAAGGGAAAGCAACTCTTGTGAAGGAATCAGCCATCCTTGACCAATTGTTAATGAATCGCCACTCATAGGGAAGTAGACTTTCCTAGTTCAAATAATAGGGCACTCTTATAGGGAGATGAAGGCAGCATGTACAAAAAAAAAAACAAAAAACCCATCATTTGCTCTCTTCCAAATTAATGGAGAAATTCCTGGACCATGAACCAAAGAGGTTTGGAAATATTAATGATTTCAGCTAAATGTTCTGCCCCATCATCTTTGGAAGCAACTTCTATAGAAAGGCAGCTTTGCAATTAAATTGTAGCATTAAAGCTACAATATCTACAGAAGACACAGAAAAGAGATTTCTTGTTACCAAAGTCCTTGATTCTGTCAATTGACCCAGTATTAGAAATTGTTATGATTTTATCCATGGAAATGGCATTAAGGAATAAACACTACTATCTGATTTGCAGTTATGCCCTAAGGAAGATGGGATCTTTTTACATCACTTTTCCTGAAATTGTCAATATACAATGTCTTGAACTCTTTCATACTGAAGCTCTTTGTAAGGCATGATGTAATAGAATATTGACTTGAGAATCAGTCAATATTCTATTACATCATGCTTTACAAAGAGCCTCAGTATGATTTTATTCATATTATTCTCCTTAATAAAGTTTATACTGGTTATCACATTTCATCTCAAGTCATTTAATAGAATCATTCACTTATGATTCCATAGATAGCTACATTTTCCCCTCTATTATCGCTCCAAGCCCAGTTTGTGAAAACTGTAGGTCTTCAAAGTAAATAGAAATGATAATATCATTGTGTTATAGAAAGAACACTGGATTGGGAATCAAAAGACTTGAGGTCTAGTCTAAGCTCTTCCTCTGATTTGCTACGTGAATGAGAACAAATCAAGTGTACCCAGTTGGCTTCAGTTTCCTAATCTTCAAAATGGGGGAGACTGGATGATCACTGAGGTCCCCCTTCAATTCTAGAGTCCATGATCTAATGAACCAGGTACCCTAAGGCTTTTCCAGCTGTATGGTTCTATTTTTCAAAAACATATTATCTGTATGAAATATGGTGATGAATGTCCCATTCAGGCATTATAAACCTACTCAAATAGCTTAATCCCTTATTCCTTGGAAAGAAGTTGTTTCTAAGTTAAAGAGTCACATTCTCTGATATTTTAATTCAACCTTCCATTAGGGAAAGAATAAAAATGAAAATCTTAATTATTTACTATATTAATAACTATTAGATAATTGGGTTACTACAGTCAAGTAATGAGATGGTTTTCCAGAAGTCTCACATAAGTCTCATTCTCTTTATCTTTTATGAATACAAATGCTAAATGGGAGCATCATTAACAAACATGCATGAGAGGTCTAATGATGGGAAAATGAGAGAATAATGATCATTTCCAATTTTTTGAAAAAGGAGCTCTCATGCTTCCCTGACAGAGACTTTGCCTATAAGTAAAATAGAGAAGTAGTTTAGTCTCAATAGGTAAAGATTATTTATTCACCATGATCTTCCATAACATACACAGGTGTCTAATGATTTCATAATAATCCTTTATTTTGAATTCTAGTTGTGATGACAATGAAGTGATTCCTGTATTTCTTTTAAAAAAAAGATATATAAGTCCTGGAAAAAAATGCCACTATCTTCATTGCTCTGAGATTTATACAATTACAATTGTGCTCTTTTGTTTTTCCCCATTCTCTTTCCACTGTCTCTCTGTCTCTCTGTGTCTTTCTCTCTGTTTCTATCTCTTTTTGTCTCTGTCTTTACCTCTGTTTCTCAGTTTTAAAATGTCTATCAGGTGTTCAGATTTGTATCCTTCCATTTTGTCATACTTTTTTGAGATTGAGGATTTTGATTTTGGTTTGATCTAGAATGTAAATCAAGCATTAGAACCACAAAGATAAATGAACTAAACTTCTTAGAATATGGATCAATGATGAAGCAGCAATACTTTAAGCAAAACTTCCAGAAAAGAAAATCTCTCCTTAGAAATTATACCTCCATATTCTACTGGTATCATAGATATTAAGCCTTGGTATTTGATATCCCAAGGTTTTTCCAAATAACTTATAAGAATGTTGCAAAAATGAACAAACAAGGCTAGAATGGGTAATTTCCCTTTACATTATTGATGCCAATTACTTTGTTAGATGGTCTGCTCCAGATTCATTCATGAGGGAAGGAGGAGGTTTAATGTGAGAGGGAGAAAAAGGAGAAGGAAAAAAAGATAAAGCATTCCTTTAATTCATGTAATCAAGAAATGAAAAATTTCAACTTGTGAATACTGTAATGAGGGGAAAAAGAGGAAGAAATGGGGAGGAGAATGAAGCTTAACTTAGGAGGAAAAGAAGGGGAGGGAAAAATAAAAAAAAGTAGACAATGGGGAGGAGGAGAAAAGAAGAAATGAAAATAGAAGAAAAGGAGGAAGAAGAGAAAAAAATAGAGGAAGTAAAGAAGGAAACTTCCTTTTATTCCTAAAGTACAAAATGAAAATGTCACTACTCTGAAATTTTAAGAAATTTAGTCACTTGAACAATTCTAAGGTGTTTTGATTTACCTTCACTATAAAATATCAGTTAGCATAACATAACAATTAACACAAAATTCTTATATTTTCACTGGCCTTAAAGCTTTTGGATACAATTATGTCACATTATACACACCTAATTTAAAAGATGGAGATTTGTTTTATTTCTGACTACTCCATAGTAGCAGATTAGATCAAGCATCAATTTACCTTCAAGAGATAGGGACTTTGGAGTGCAAAGTAAAGCTAACAGAAGATTGTGACTTTAAAAGGCAAACATTCACTTAGGTTTTATCATAAGTAATGAGTTGAAATTCTTTCATTGCCAAAGCACATCATCCCTAATGCTAAGCCCAATGGGTTATTCATATTGAATTGGAAATGCATTGGAAATGGAAAACATTTATAGCAAGGTTCACCTTCACACTGGTATTGTGCAGCCAATGCTTAATCACAGAGATGGAGGAATAAAACCTCCAGAGACCTCTAGAATGCCCTACGTCCATTTATTTTACTATGACATTTTACTTTATAACCTATTTTGGGAAGGTAAATTACACATTTATATTTTAAAACATTACAAAATATACTTGCATCACAAATGAGGGGAAAAAATGCCATTTTAAACGTCCATCTGAAACATGTAACCAAGGCTCTGGACATCATAATGATAAACAAATGAATCAAAATGGGCCTGTTTCCCAGAAACCCAACTATAAACAAACAAATACAACTAGGGAAAAGAAAGGGGAGAAAAGAATAGGAAGAAAAAGTGGAGGAAGAAAGGAAGAATAGAATGAAAGAACAATAGAAAAATGACTAAGAAAGTGGAAAGAAAGGTTAAAAAAACTTACATAGAGGCATGTGTGTTTAACAAAGATTCTTGGAATATCTTTATAGAGAATTTGTATGTGGAAATGTCTTGGGTATAATGGATTCACCCCACCTTTCAAGATATTTTTGGACCTTTTATTATCTGTTGGATTTTTCCCAGTTTTACATCATCTGAAAATATGATAATGATGCTATCTGTGGCTCTTTTCAAATAATTGACACAAATGTTAATCAATGCAGGTCCAATATCCTTTCACTTGACATCAAGTTATAAATATATTCCTTTCTTGATAGTCTTGATTCTAGTGTTTGCGTTTTTCCCTCCTATCCTTCTGCTATTCACATATGCCAATGCTCAAAATTGCATCTCTCTAATCACACATCCTCCCTGTAACTCCTAAACTTTTGAATACTGCTAGAAGAAGCAATAAAATCATGTTGTGGGTCCACAACAAATTTATTATTGTTCAATTGCACTTTTATTCATATTTGATTGATTTTTCTATTGCCCTCAAAATTGTACCAAAACTTTTCTCACTTCAAAGTCCCATCACTAATTCTGTTTTCATTCCTCAGAAGATAATATTACTTCTAATTTTTTTGAGAAAAATAAAGTTATTCATTGGGAGCTCCCTTGTCTTAACATTTCAAAATTTCATTACATGTTAGTTCATATTTTACTCTTGAGCTGCTTTCTCAGAAAATGGAATGGTCAAAGTTCTTGTTAAGACTCAGTCTTCTATTTTTGTCCTTGATCCTGTCCCCTACCTAATCATTTGTTAAATTATTTCTATTTAATAATATCAATTTTTCCCTATCCACTACTTCCCCTTTGTCTACAAACATATTCCTTCCTTTGACCCTGAAATCTCCTTTGTCTATTGTCCTCTATCATCTCTCCATTCCACTAAATTTCATAAATGAATTATCTATACTCAATGCCTCCAATCCCATACCACTTTTTTATACTCAACCTTTTGTAATCTAGCTCCAGTCTATTAACACTACTACTAAAATTAACTTCGAAAAATTTGCCAAGAATTTCTTAATGCTAAATCAAATAGGTTTTTTTCTAGTCTTCTAATCTTTGAACTTTCTCCAGCTTTTGAAATTTTTACTCTCTTCCTGGACAATGTATTGTCTTTTTCCTTACAAGGCACTGTTCTTTCCTAATTTTCTTTCTCCATATCAATCTGTCCATTAATTATTAGGCTTTTATTGTTTCAAATCTGTTTCCTACTCCCTTAAAAGTGATTGTCTTCTTCCAAGTCTCTATGTTGACCCCCCAATGTTGTCTTTCTTTACACTGTCCCTGAAAATTTTCACCTCATTTCAGGTGTTCATCACCACAGAGATGATCCCCAGTTCCAATAATTTGATCTGTCTCTAAACTTCAGTTTTCCATTTCTAATCATACAATAATAATAACTAATATTTATATAGCACTTACTATGTACCAGGCATTGTGCTAAGCACTTTCCAGATATTATCTCATTTGCTCTTCACAATAACCCAGGATAGTGGGTAATATTGTTATCTCTCTTTTACAGAAGAGGAAAACAGAGGTTAAGTGACTTGTTCACTTAAATCTAATACTGGAGGCCATACAGTCTGACTTTTTTTTTCCTTTCTAGACATATCACATCACTGTTCTTTACTAATTGTTATTTCACATATCCAGCCAAATTAGATAACTAGCAGTTCCCAGGATTTCAGGTTTCACCTTCTACCTCTCTACACATACACATTTCTGAAATGCATTCTTACTGTTGTAACATGATATTAAATAAAAGTGAAATACTAATGAATGCTGCATTTTTTGATCCTACCACTGATGAAAAAAAAAGTTAAGTATATGTGTTATAAATCATTATTGCTATTATTCTAAATCAAAATATTGCAATAAGTGGATTTTTCTGCAATGGGAAATTCTCCTAGTTAGATCAAATGAAAAGAGAGAAAGTTCCAAATCAGAGCATTAGCTCAGATCCATGCCACTATACCACCACACCATATACTGTACATTAAAAAAAAGTAATTTGACAATATGGGTTGTAATGTTTTTCTTCTTGAACATTAAATATTTTTAACACTTTTAAAAAACTGAAAATAATAAATTCTATTAATATGAGGCAACCTATTCACTTTTATCCATCAACATCTGATAAAAAGCAGTTGTTTAGGAGAGAGGAAAGCCATTATGTAATTAGTATGATTCTGTTCATGTGGCTAATTCATGTAGTTGTAGACAGGAATTTCCTGCCCCAAAGATGAGCAAGAGAACATCTTTTCTTAGTATCTTTTTACTCAAAAGAAAAAAAAAACTCCTTTAGTAGATTTAATGGAAACTCAACTCATTAATTACCTAAAATGTAAAGATTAGATCATGTATAAATTTACCATACATCTGATCTGGTTAGAAAAATAATGGACAGGGAAAATCAGAATATTAGGAGGAGATGACATAGCTTCCCAGTTGCACAGTTTATATGTAATATACACATAGATAAGAGTTATAGCACAAAAGCTATAATTGCATTTTCTGAAGGCACTAATATGACTAGAAAAAAAATGTTAAAAGGATATTTTCTTTCCTCAATTATCCATCTCCAAATAAATGATTCTGAGTTATTTCCTTCCGTCAAGAGTTTCTTTGTATATTGTGGTGATAAACTTATTAAGACATATTTTTAGTTTTTGTAATGATTCAGTTTATCATAGATGTAAGAACTGTTATGCTTATGGATAATAAAATTAGTTTGACATGAGAAATTAGGATTAATAAATATCCAGAATGCCTTTTCTTATTTAGTGATTGGATGCTGGGATTAAGCTAGTAAGCTTTTCTAAAAATCATAGTTTGTTGATCTTAACCAGCTAGGAAAGAGTTCAGATTTTTAAACATGAAAAAAAAATAATAATAAATCTGTCAAGAGTTGTTGTTGGTTGCAAAGAGAACAGTTCTTTCATTAAGTCACATGACTTTTTATCTGTGCAACTATAACTGTATCTTCAAAGGAACTATATTACATTTATTTCCTTTTACAAATTAATATAAAAATTTCAATGTTTTTAATTTTCTAATAGCAACTTGCAATTACATATTCACCTACAAAAAGGAAGATGAGAAAGTTTCTATTGAATGCTTTCATTTTCAGTTGAATGCTGATGAAAATATTCTATTCTCTTTCTGAATTAACTTTTTAGTTTTCACCAAACTACTGAGCTCAACATCTGAGAATATAAACATGTGGGTTAAGTTGGTTGTGAAGATTATAGGACAAGCAGTGGTGTTATAAGCCCATAAACAAAGAGAATTCTTAATGTAGTTTGTAGTTTGGAATGAGATCTACTATTATAGTCTATGCTTTCCACTCTGCCTGAAAGGAGTTTGTATTTAAACTGAATCAAAAAACAAAAGAAAGTGGATCAAAATGTGTCACAATTTTTTTTAATGAAATTCAATGTTTTTTTTCTAAACCAGCTAATTTGTATGACTGAGAAAAATTAATATCAGTCTTCATATGCTAAAAAGGCACAGATAAGTAAATTAAAAAGCAAATTATTGATATATATATATATATATATTGTTTAATTATGCCATTTTATTATTCTTTGAGATATCACATCTTATAAGAAACTGTAGGATTTGTTGAGATGGCAGGAATGGCAGCTGACCCACTAACTTTTTGGTTTCTTTTCTATAGGTATTTTTAGTGCCTTCTAGTAGGTTTAAAAACTATTTGCAGGACCAAGCATCAGTTACTTAAGCCATGATTAGGAATGTTCAAACTGAAATTAAGCTTTTTTTTTTAAGCCTACAAGTCTTTTTTCCCCCTGAGGCAATTGAGGTTAAGTGACTTGCCCAGGGTCACACACTTAGGGAATGTTAAGGGTCTGAGACCAAATTTGAACTCAGGTCCTCCTGACTTCAGGGCTGGTACTCTATCCACTGTGCAACCTAGCTGCCCCAAGCCTATAAGTCTTTAAGAAACATCTAGGTGCTTATCACTGTGCTAAGTGCTGAGATTTAAAAAAAAAAAAAAAGATGCAAATATTTATTTCCATGAAAACATAGCTGGAGGTGCTGACTGTGTGGGAGGCACCTTGCCTCCACTGAGGCAAGAAAGGATGGTTAAATTCTACTCACTGACTTAAGTAGGAGTAAGCAGTGGGGACCTTCATTTTATAAGGGTAAGCCTATAAGTTTAACAGCTGTCTAAGAGGCCCTTTTGGGGACCAGCTATGTTGTAAGGCTAATTAATAGAAGAACTAAAAATGTGTTGGCCAGCACTGAAACACTGGCCTGCTGGTCTCACTTGAAAAGAACATGCTATTTCTCCAGTATAACAGCAGTGGCAACAGCAGCACCAATATCAGGAAGCAGGAGGAACAGGGTGGGACCTCATCAGATGGTAACAGAGCAATAAAAACATGGCAGAGGGATGACTCTTAGAAAGTCATTGTAGCAGTAGCAGCCAAGAAGGGCAGAGTTTTGGCAGATGGCAGTTACAAAAATAGAGCTCAGTAGCACTGGCAGCAGAACATGAGGTTTCCAAGTCTTGAAAGGAGCAAATATGGCCTCAGTGGCCAGAGCAAAGAAGCTATATAAGGTAAGAGGTTTCCATATTTTTTTCATTCTTCATTCACCACATAGCTAGGTGACCCAGTGGATAAAACACTTGGCTTTGATCCATCAAGACCTACTTTCAAATCCAGCCTTAATACTTATTAGCTATATGACCCCAAGCAAGTGACTTAATCTGCCTCAGTTTCCTAATCTGTAAAATGGGGACAATAGTACCTGCTTCCCAGGTTGTTGTGAAGCTCAAATGAGATAATAATTGTAAAATGCTTAGCACAGTTCAATGATTGGCCCTTTCTTTAATCAATCTCATAAAACTATCAATACTCTTAGAAATCAATAAAAAGCAACATACATATTTCAGGTATTAAAAGTATAAACATCTATTTTGACAGTCAAGATCTTAATTGTTTCAATGCCTAACTATATTAAACTTCACTAGACAAAGAATGGTAGGTAAGCAGGAAAACTTTGAAATGAAGGAAGAATTAAGTTGATTGAGGAGAAAGATGAACAGTTTCGTAGCTGGATAGATCAGATACATTTCAAGAGTCCATCTTAAAAAAGTGCAGATTGTGTGCACTGCCTTTAAAGGAAAAAAAAAACACTCTAGCTCTGTTCTTGCTTTGCAAGCTAAATGTGAAAACTTGAGCAAATCACTTTGTACCATGATATTTTCATTTGAAAAACAAGCAATATATAAGCCACATGAATAATGGAATCTACTAGCAGATCTTAAAGTTTTTCTTGTTTACAAGTCCAAAACTTATAGGAAAAGCAGAAGGATTTACCCAAAAGAATGCTAGATTTAGAGCCAATGGATTTGTTTTTAATCTTGGTTTAGCCACTAATTACCTATGAGATTTTGGGCAAAACATTTAATCTCTTTGACCTTTGGTTTCCTCATCTTTAAAGTACTGTTTTGGAAGAGATGTTCTTTAAGTTCTCCCTATTGCCATCTCAATAAAACTATGATTCTGTAATTTTCAAAGGACAGGAAGAATACTTAGTAATAATTAACCAACTAACAAAATAAGCATTCCTTGAAGACAAACTGTCTACTTGGTTACTGCCTAGAAAGACAAAAACTAAAGAGTTCCTGGATGCAAAAAGTTTATAGTCTGCAGAAGAAAACATGTGCATCTGTGTGTGTGTGTGTGTGTGTGTGTGTGTGTGTGTGTGTTTATGTATTTATGTGTATGTGTATATATATATATATATATATGTATATATATATATATATGTAAGATACACATATATATATATACAAATATCTAATATATACATATTATATCAAAATAATATCGAAGGCACTAGTAGCATGAGTATCTAGAGACTGGGGATTGGGAGATACTCTAGGAGACAGAATCCCTAGCTCTGGACTAAGTAGTGTACTTCAGACATGGTGGGGAGTGGTAGTAGCTTTTATAGGAAGATAGAAATAACAGATAAAATATCTATCCCTAGACAGAAAAAGAAGTCCACTATGGCTATAATGGAGAATTTGAAGACCTTTAAAGGTACACTGGGGTCAGACTCAGGGATTTCAAGTATTAACAATATCTTCCCACCTCAATTTAAGTACTTAATTGTCAGTAATCCCATCCCACCTACATTTTGGTGCACTTTGGGTTTCAAAAAAGGAAGAAGTAGTCATTTATCAGAAACCAATATGTAATAATAATGAAAAGTATAGAGATATATGGTGGCCTCTGTGATAGGTAAGTCACAGTCATGTAGTAGCCATGAATGAGGATCTTACTTCAAATACTACTTAAATATATGACCATGGGCAAGAAACTTGACCTCTCAAAGACCATTTCTTAGTTTGCAAAATGAGGAAAGTCATACTTGTACTTTCTATTTTACTGGGTTATTGTGAGGAAATCACTTTGCAAAACTTAAGACTCTATGGAATGTCCTAAAAGATTTAGCATAACTTTCAACTTAAAAAGTTATTATTATCTGTAAATATTATAGGGAAGATAGAGGTGTTACATAAGCTTAAAGAATGAGAATTCTGTCTCCCTCCTCTATCCCTTTAAATAAGCTATCTCATATCCAGGAGACAGTTACTCCCTCCTTATCTCCTGTCCCCTTCAAATTCACATTTAACTAAAGAGATAAAACATGTAATTCCTGGCTTCTGCTGCTTTAGCAGTTCAGGCTATGAAGGAAGCATTCATCTTCTTTTGTAGATAATGGAACCTGTCTATCTCTCCACTTTCTAGCCCCCCAAAATCCTAGTCTCCCAACAGAAGAGGGCAGCTAGGTGGCACAGTGAATAGAATGCTGAGCTTGGAGTCAGAAAGAGTCATCTTCTGAAATCCAAATCTGGTTTCAGATACTATATGACTAGGCAATTCATTAACTCTGTTCCCCAATTGTATTAAAACAAAATAAAACAAAAAACCCAAAACTCTGAATTGGAGAAATAAATGGCAAACTACTCCAGATCTTTGTGGCCAAGAAAATATGACTGAAATGACTAAATAACACCAATAATATAAAAGATTTAAAATTGAAACCTTACCTAAATTTCTATGTCCACATGCATCTACTTCCTTACTGATTTAAGGATAATTCTTTCTTCTCAGCCTTCTGCTCCACATTCACACGATTTACAAAATCTTTAACAGCTCTAAAATCCAATGACACTATGGGCCACTTTTAATTAATGACCTTGAGCATGGATCTGAGTTATCTAATTCTATAGCTGACTAATAGCTTAAGCAAGCAGAAATGTACATTTTCAGTGTTATATTGAGCTTGGTCAGTCTTTGGAAGCTTTACAAATCTTTCTGCAAGTCTAAAGTGATGTAGTAAATATCAATCAATAGCAAGCTCAAATGTGGTAAGTTCAATGTGTGTGCCACAGTATCAAACAACAGCTCAGATTCGCAAGATTGTATTTAGTAATGTAAAAACATTCAAGCAGTACAATTATTCACCTCGTTTTGTCTTTATTACACATAATGCCTTTTTGTGAAGCAATTTTCTTGTTTTAGACACAGCAACACTAGCAAAAATTAACTCCCTGATTTTATTAGAAGTTATCAATGAAGCAGCTTCATGGAAGTCATAATGATTCAGTTGATGTAATGACTAAGAGTGGACAAAAAGCATCCCTATGGTAATACAGTCATACAGTCTTGTCTACCAGAACATACTAGTTGTGTATCACTTTGTGCAAAATTAGCCACTAGTGCAGTTATCCTAAGTTAGCCCACATTTTAACCTTATTTAACCTTTGAGGATATGGGCAATCAACCTTCAGGAAAAGTCTCTTGATAACTAATCCCATCTTCCAATGCTGCTGTAACTGGGGGAAGGTGACACTAATCCCATCTTTCCATTGAAACATGTACCTATGAGGATTTTCTCACCCTTATATGGAAATTATTTTACTTCAGTCTATAAAAGCATCCACAGTTTTAATTTCACCAGTAGTCTACAATTGCTAGACATCTTTCTGTGCTAATAAACTCCTTTTGCCTTATTTTCCTGAATTTATCTTAATTGACCAGGATGAGGTCCTAAACAAGATTTCTTTTAACAACTCAACTGATAAGACATTTCAAAAAGGGAAAAATAATGAAACACAAAAAATTAAACCCAATAAAATTAAATATAAGTAAAAGCAAAACAAAATTTTAGGAATTTATTATCTCAGGAAGCAATGTTTCTAATTAGCATAGGTAGGAATATCTGAGTTTCTGGCTTGAGAAATTTACTAGTCCTGTGATTCTGGGCAAGTCTTAGTTGCTGTATCTGTAAAATGGGAAAAGTAATAATAGCACTCCAAGGGTTACTTTTAGGATAAAATTAAATAATATTTATAAAACTTTTTGCATATATTAAAGAGCTACATTAATGGTACCTTTTATATATTATATTCCTTTGTAGTATCAAGGTCCTAAGTACATAGAGGACAATATGTATTATTCAAGTGAGAGTTGGTGTATAAAAAAATCTTTCAAACACTGGAACAGCTGTTATGCTTCTCTTACCAAATTTCATCATTTAAATATGAGCATATGAATGCCTGCTATAAATCTCAATTTACATTACAGCACTTCAAAACAAATTGCCAACTAAGCTCAATGACAACACTTAGTAAGCACAATCCACATGAGGACCATGCTTCAATATGAGGAATTGTTGCCATCTATCTGATCCTGAACATACTTTTATGTAAAATCATCACCACAGAGAGAAACAATCAAGCATCATACTACTTCTTATGAATGTCCTGGGCCACAAAACAGTTACTTTAATTTTGTCAATTCAATAACTAATGTCTCCTGTAAACAAGCCAATGAGTATCATGGTTATGTTACGTCCTTCTAATTCTGAGACTCACATAAACCTTGAAAGTGGCCCAAAGTGGCTTGTTTATTTCTCGCTTAGTTCAACCATTTCCATGACTAACCTTTATAAAAACTATTCCTCTAACAGATGCCACATTTAAAAAAAGAAACAAAGGACTGACTCTTATAAAGCTGGTACATTACAAATTCCATCCATTAAGATTTAATATTTCCTTTTAAGGAGAGTTGTAAGAATAGATTCAATTTCACTTAATTGATGGGAGTCATTTCAAAAATGCTTATACACATATATATCTCCATTCATATGTAAGTATATTCACATACAAACACACATAAATAATGAGAGTTCCAAAGAATCTTTTATTTGTGGAATTAAGGTGATTTGGGTAATGTTGCCATCTAGCCAGTAAGAAAAACCAATGTGAACAGTTCTATCTAAATAAGAATGAACATATGCATTAGTAATGAATTTAAAAAAATATTTTTTGAAGTCAGTTTAAAAACAAGGAAAGTTTTTTCTCTTGAATTCTAACAAATAGGATCAATAAATATATTTAAACATAATTGTTAAACATCAAGCACTTTAACCAAAACAGAAATGGGGGAAAGTATTTCATAAGCTTAAAGTGTGAATATCAAAAGATGTTTCCCAAATGAATGTTTATTTATCTCAGTGGATATGTAAAACTGCCCAGATCCAATTTCCAAGCCAGTGGATAGAAGTAAAACAAAACAACATAATTTTCAATAAACAGCAGACAGCAGGATTTTAAATTAAGTCAACCCTGGCTTTGTGTTTCACACTGAAGTCTGATAATGTTTTGCTGTCAGTCAACAAGGGTCAGAACTCACAGTCATGATCCTCATTTCCTTTTTCCTGAAATATACAAGCTAAACAATATTTTCCCACTTCAGATACTTTCCTAATAACATTATAAAAATTCAGGATCACAAAATTTTAAAGCTGGAAGACAATATGAATAGTTTTGAATAGTGAAGTCAACATTGGATTTTTAGTCAAAGGGTTCAGGTTAGATTGTCAGGTCTGCATCTCAGTAATTCTGTAATGTTGGCCAAGTCAATTATACTATGAACTTCAGAATCCCCAACCAAAGGATGAGAATAAAATTAATTGTACTCCTTGTCACATAAATTTTTTGTGAAGATCATACAAATTCATTTATATAGAAAAGTCTATTACAGCTCTAATTTTTATTATCATCCTTTTACTTAAATATTATTGAGCACCTAATTTTTGTGCAAAATTACACTTCATTTTATGAACAAAGAATAGTGATTTGAGTAATGAATAAGGACATAAGAATAGAAAGTAGAAAACAGCTAAAACTGAAAATATGAAGAATGGAATGAGGGAAGGGACCAGGATTTTGCCTTTTTTTTTGTATTCTTCATGCTTAGTATGGTCCCTGGAACACAGTAGGCCCATAATAAATGCTTGATGATGGACTGACTGACAAGAAGACATAACTGAAAACAGTAAAATAAAGGAAGAACTGAAATCAGTAACCAAAATAACAAGCAAACAAAAGTCTAAAAGAAATTAAATGGAAGAACAGAATGAAATTTTAAAAAATTATCAGGAAATGATTTTTGACAACTCAACACACTGGAAAATGTTACAGAGAATCGGAGAATATCACAGGATAAAACAAATTACAGGATTAATAAAATAGAAGCAAGAATGGCAGATACGCCTTTGAAATGAAAAACAAGGTCAGAAAGTAACCCAAGTGGAACAAGATTGGGAAGCAAAACAGATGGAAGTGATAGGTTTGAAAGACAATTCATGGAGAACCAACCTCAGAATCACTGGCATTCCTGAAAAATTATTAAAAGAACATGATCATATTTCTGGAATTTGTACAAGAAAAGTACCAAGACCTTTCAAAAAAAATAGAAAAAATTCACAGAACCCAAACAAGCAGAATTTCAAAATTAAAAAAAACAAAAACAAAATAAAACTATGTGGATGGGAAACCATCAGTTGCTAGGGATATAGATACAAAAGGAAATAGTTCTGCCCTTATGGAGCTTAGAGTCTATTGGGAGGATGCAGGGAGAGAGAAAAAAATCCTTCAGATGGATAAAAATATTGCTTACCATGCCCACATCAAAAGTATTTCTACAGACTTCTGGGGGGGCGGAGCCAAGATGGCAGAGTGAAAACGTGACTTTGCGTCCTCCTCCAATCTTCTCTCAAACCAACAATAAAATAAGCCTCTGAACTGATCTTCAAGTCAACGAATCCAGAAATATTTGGACACTGCTTTCTGAAGAACTTCATATCAGGTTTGTCTAACTCAGACAGAGGGATAAACAGTGGACTCGGGTGTAGGCTGGAAGTAAGAGTGGGACTCAGCTCAGCTCATCGTGGCAGAAACTCCACACTCCAAACTCCAAATACCTGGAATTTATCTGAGGCACTCAGGACACTCTGCCCTGACTGTAGACAGGTGTTCTGGCAGACTTGCCTTGTTTAAGGAGTAATCCCGATTTAGTCCTAGCCCCCACTGAACCAGCACCTTAAGTTAATTCGAAGAAGTGCCCCAGGGCAAAGATCTTCAGCCACCGTTTTTTCCGAGCCATAAAGAGACATCCACGCTGTCTAAAAAAAATGAAGAAGCAAAAGAGAGCTCTCACCATAGACAGCTTTTATCAAGAGAAAGAAGGGATGACCCCAGATCCTGAGGTTCCTTTAGACAAAACTCCAAAGAAAGTTATTAAGGACCATCACTGGTCCCCTTTTCAAAAGGCCTTTCTGGAAGACTGCATAAAGAACCTCATAAGAGAGCTGGAGGATAAAAGGAAAAATAAATTGAAATCAGTGCAAGAATGAAATGATGCCTTGCAAAAGAGATATGAAAAAGACACCAATTTATTGAAAAATAAAATTAGTGAAGTGGAAAAAGAGTGCAATGAACAAAAAAAATTCAATTGGCCAGTTACAAAAGGAGCTTAAAAAGGTAACTGAAGAAAACAACACTTTAAAAATAAGAATTGAAAAAATGCAAGTGAATGATTCAATAACACTTCAAGAATCAGTCAAACAAAAACAAAAAAAATGAAAAATTAGAAGAAAATATGAAATATCTGCTAGGAAAAACAACTGACTTGGAAAATAGATCTAGGAGAGACAATCTAAGGATTATTGGATTTCCTGAAAGCCATGATGAAAAAAAGAATCTAAACACTATCTTCCAGGAAATCCTGAAAGAAAACTGCCCTGAGATTGTAGAATCAGAAGGCAAAATCACCATTGAAAGAATTCACCGATCACCTCCTGAAAGAGACCCCAAAATTAAAACCACAAGGAATATCGTGGCTAAATTTCAGGACTATCGCACCAAGGAAAAGATTCTGCTAGCAGCTAGAAAGAAACAATTCAAATACTGAGGATCAATAATTAGAATCACACACGATCTGTCAGCCTCCACATTGAAGGATCGAAGGGCCTGGAACCAGATATTCCGAAAGGCAAAGGAACTTGGATAACCTATCCAGCTAGAATGAGCATTATCCTCCAGGGAAGAAGATGGTCATTCAATGATACAGGAGAATTTCACCTATTTCTAATGAAAAGACCAGATCTGAACAAAAAATTTGACCTCTAAACACAGAACTCAAGAGAAGGATAAAAAGGTAAAAAGGAAAGGACTCTTGAGAACTTTATTTCTAATATGGGGATACTTAAAGTTTGGGGGTATAATTAACTAGATATTACTTTGATAATATGAAAAAGAAAACTACAAGGGAAAAGGTTGTCATACTGGGAAAAAGAGAGAAAAGTGGTAAAATAAGATCTAAAAAAAAGGAGGTAAAAACAAGGTAAAATCTCTTGAAGAGGCAAAGAAAACCTAATATAATTGAGAGAAAGAAGGGAGGGAGATGAGCATTGTTTAAGTCTTACTCTCATCAGGTTGGGTTCTAAAAGTGTATATCAGACACTTGATTTCACACAGAAACTTGTCTGTTGCTAGAGGGAAGTGGGAGGGAAAGGAGGAAAAAGAAAGGGATAAACTAGTAGAAGGGAAAATAGAAGAATCAGGGGAAAGGAGTTAAAAATCGGGGAGGGGATCTAAAGGGTGGTAGATTGTTTGGGAGAGGGGGTCATAAAAAGCAAAGTACTGAGGAGGGGGGAAGGGAGAAAGGGGAAAGGAAAGGGGAAAACATAACTTGAGTAATAAGATGGCAGGAAATAAAGAATTAGTTATTCTAACTGTGAATGTGAATGGGATGAACTCTTCCATAAAGCGGAAGCAGATAGCAGACTGGATTAAAAATCAGAATCCCACAATATGTTGTCTACAAGAAACACATCTAAAACATAGTGACACATATAGGATGAAGGTAAAAGGCTGGAGTAGAACTTATTATGCTTCAAGTGAACAAAAAAAGGCAGGGGTAGTAATCCTTATCTCAGATCAAGTAAAAGCCAAGATAGATCTAATCAAAAGAGATAAGGAAGGAAACTATATTTTATTAAAGGGTACCATAGATAATGTAGCAATATCTATACTAAATATATACGCACCAAGTGCAATAGCATCCAAATTCCTAGGGGAGAAATTAAGAGAGATGCAAGAAGAAATATACAGCCAAACTATACTAGTGGGGGATCTCAACCTTGCTCTCTCAGAATTAGATAAATCAAACCACAAATTAAACAAGAAAGAAACTAGAGAGATAAACCAATTATTAGAAAAGTTAGGTATGATAGATCTATGGAGAAAGTTGAATGGAGACAGTGGGGAGTTTACTTTTTCCTCAGTAGTCCATGGAACCTATACAAAAATTGACCATGTGTTAGGGCATAAAAACCTCAAAATCAAATAAGAAAGGCAGAAATAGTAAATGCATCTTTTTCAGATCATGATGCAATAAAAATCACATGCAATATAAGGCCAGGAGAAAATAAACTAAAAGTTAATTGGAAATTAAATAATCTAATCCTGAAGAATGAATGGGTGAAAGAGCAAATCATAGACACAATCAGTAATTTCATCCAGGAGAATGACAATAAGGAGTCAACATACCAAAATTTGTGGGATACGGCCAAAGCGGTTATAAGGGGCAATTTTATATCTCTAGATGCTTACTTGCATAAAATAGAGAAAGAAAAGACCAATGAATTGGGCTTATTATTTAAAAAAAAAACTAGAAAAGGAACAAATTAAAAACCCTTTAAATACCAAATTGGAAATTCTAAAAATAAAAGGAGAAATAAATAAAATTGAAAATAAGAAAACTATTGAATTAATAAATAAAACTAAGAGTTGGTTCTACGAAAAAAAACAACAAAATAGATAAACCTTTAGTTAATTTGATAAGAAAAAGGAAAGAGGAAAATCAAATTGTTAGTTTCAAGAATGATAAGGGAGAACTTTCCTCCAATGAAGAGGAAATTAGAACAATAATTAGGAGTTTCTTTGCCCAACTTTATGCCAATAAATTTGATAATCTAAATGAAATGGAGGAATATCTACAAAAATATAGATTGCCCAGGCTAACAGAAGAGGATATAAATTATTTAAATAGCCCCATATTAGAAAAAGAAATAGAACAAGCTATTAACCAACTCCCTAAGAAAAAATCTCCAGGGCCAGATGGATTTACATGTGAATTCTACCAAACATTCAAAGAACAATTAATTCCAATACTATACCAACTATTTGAGAAAATAGGGACAGAAGATATACTGCCAAATTCCTTCTGTGAGACCGATATGGTGCTGATAGCTAAACCAGGTAGGGTGAAAACAGAGAAAAAAAAAACTATAGACCAATTTCCCTAATGAATATTGATGCAATAATTTTAAATAAGACATTAGCAATGAGATTACAGAAAGTTATCCCCAGTATAGTACACTATGACCAAGTAGGATTTATACCAGGGATGCAGAGCTGGTTCAATATTAGGAAAACTATCAGCATAATTAATTATATTAATAACCAAACTAACAAAAAACATATGATTATCTCAATAGATGCAGAAAAAGCATTTGATAAAATCCAACACCCTTTCCTATTAAAAACACTAGAGAGTATAGGAATAAATGGGCTTTTCCTTAAAATGATCAGTAGCATCTATTTAAAACCATCAGCAAGTATCATATGTAATGGAGACAAACTAAAACTATTCCCAATAAGATCAGGAGTGAAACAAGGCTGCCCACTGTCACCATTACTATTTAATATTGTATTAGAAAAGTTAGCTTTAGCAATAAGAGAAGAAAAAGAGATAAAAGGAATTAGTGTAGGTAATGAAGAAACCAAATTATCATTCTTTGCAGATGACATGATGGTATACTTAGAGAACCCTAGAAACTCGACTAAAAAATTACTAGAAACAATTCACAACTTTAGCAGAGTTGCAGGATACAAAATAAATCCACATAAATCATCCGCATTCTTATATATTACTAACAAAGTTCAGCAGCAAGAGATAGAAAAAGAAATTCCATTCAGAATAACAGATGATAGCATAAAATATTTGGGAATCTATTTGCCAAGAGAATGTCAGAAACTATACGAACTAAACTACAAAACACTTTCCACACAAATAAAATAAGACCTAGTCAATTGGAAAAACATTAAGTGCTCTTGGGTAGGCCGAGCAAATATAATAAAAATGACAATACTACCCAAACTAATTTACTTTTTAGTGACATACCAATCAAACTCCCAAGAAATTATTTTACAGATCTAGAAAAAATAGTAGCAAAGTTCATTTGGAAGAACAAAACGTCAAGGATTTCAAGGGGATTAATGAAAAAGAAAAGGCAGATGAAGGTGGCCTTGCTGTACCAGATCTAAAACTATATTATAAAGCAGCAGTCATCAAAACCATTTGGTACTGGCTAAGAAATAGAGCAGTCGATCAGTGGCACAGGATAGGTTATCAGGAGAATCTAGGTAATAACCTTAACAATTTAGCGTTTGATAAACCCAAAGACCCCAGCTTTTGGGATAAGTACTCACTATTCGACAAAAACTGCTGGGAAAATTGGAAACTAGTGTGGAAGAAATTAGGGCTTGACCCATACCTAACACCACATACCAAGATAAGATCTAAATGGGTTCAAGATCTAGATATAAAGAGTGATTTTGTAAGCAAGTTAGAGGAATGTAATATAGTTTACCTCTCAGACCTATGGAGATGTCATAAATTTATATCCAAAGATCTGGAACTCCTAATTGAGCACCAGATGGATAATTTTGATTATATTAAGTTAAAAAGTTTCTGTACAAATAAAACTAATGTAGACAAGATTAGGAGGGAAGCATCAAATTGGGAAATCATCTTTACATTTAATGGTTCTGATAAAGGCCTCATTTCTAAAATATATAGAGAATTGTCTCATATATGTAAGAATTCAAGCCACTCTTCAATAGATAAGTGGTCAAGGGATATGAACAGACAATTTTCAGATGATGAAATTAAAACCATCTCTAGTCATATGAAAAGTTGCTCCAAATCACTATTGATCAGAGAAATGCAAATTAAGACAACTCTGAGGTACCACTACACACCTGTCAGATTGGCTAAAATGACAGGAAAGATAACAATGAATGTTGGAAGGGATGTGGGAAAACTGGGACACTAATACATTATTGGTGGAACTGTGAACGGATCCAACCATTCTGAAGAGCAATTTGGAGCTACGCTCAAAAAGTTATCAAACTGTGCATACCCTTTGACCCAGCAGTGTTTCTACTGGGCCTATATCCCAAAGAGATCTTAGAGGAGAGAAAGGGCCCCACATGTGCAAGAACGTTTGTGGCAGCCCTTTTTGTAGTGGCTAGAAACTGGAAACTGAAGGGATGCCCATCAATTGGAGAGTGGCTGAATAAATTATGGTATATGAATGTTATGGAATATTATTGCTCTGTAAGAAACGACCAGCAGGACCATTTCAGAGAGGCCTGGAGAGACTTGCATGAACTGATGCTGAGTGAAACGAGCAGAACCAGGAAATCATTATACACAGCAACAATAATATTACATGATGATCAATTCTGATGGACATGGCTCTCTGCAACAAAGAATTGTCTCAAACCAGTTCCAATTGTTCACTGAAGAAAACCATATACACCCAGAGAGAGGGATATGAAATATGGACCACAACGTAACATTTTCATGATCTCTATTGATGTTTGCTTGCATTGTGTTGCCTTTCTCTGATTTTCTTTTTTTTTTCTTGTAGATAGGATTTTTCTTGCACAACTTGTCAAGTATTTCAATATTATTGACATGTAGTGGACTTCCTGCCACCTAGGGGAAGGGAGGAGACTCGGGGTAAAAGTTGTAATGGAGAGCTTTGTAAACATCAATGCTGGGGAACTACCCATGCATATATTATACAAATAAAAAGCTTTAATAAAAAAAAGTATTTCTACAAAATCCAAAATTAAGTTGGAATGTGTCATCTATAAAATTTAAAATCATAGGTATGGATTCCAACATTAAGCATTATTTCCTATATTAAAAGGTAGACCTGTAAACTAAGCAGAACTAAAAAAGGATTGTTTTTCTTGTCAGGCCACAAGTTCCTCCTAGGGACTACAGCAAATAGGTCGTTTTCTAGTTCTTCTGACACTGAAAGGATATAAATAAACATGTAAGCTTTCCATAGGTTATTCTTCTTTCTTACCATATTATCAGTTAAAAACTAAACTAATCCATAAAAAATCATATAAAGATAATTTTAAAGTATTTTTAACAAATATAAAGGATTATCATTTAGTGAGATAGTTCAAACCACAAGCAAAGAGAAAAATAAATCCTTCTCAAAGCAATTTACAGATTGAAATACTAGTTAAAAATATCAATGGTTCTCATGATTAGTTAATATTATTTTTTAAGATAAAAATGAGAATATCAAGAGAAATTATAAAAACAAAAATTGATGAAGGGAAATTTATTGCTCTCAGGTTTCAAAATACATTACAAAGTAGTAATTATCAAAATAATTAAAAATACATATGTATCAGTAAAGAGAGAGAATCCCAAAATAGAATCAAATGTTCAAAATCAGTTCTTAAACATAATTCAAAATTTAAAATTTTTAAATATTTAAGAAAAAGTAAATAATAGTGATAAGTATGAAAGTTGGTTTTGTGCTTTAAAAAAAAAAAACTAAACTAAAAACCTTTACAAATAAAAGACAGGTGGTAAATGGCCAGAGGGTTAAATGTATGAGAAATATCTTACAGATTATTGAACTGCAAACTAACAATTGCATCCAACAAGCTTTTTTAGTCTTGAGTTTCATGAGAAAGATATATTGTAGAGTCCTTGACTACGGAGGTGATAGATAGCTCTACTGTACTCTGCCTTGATCTTGCCACATCTGGAGTTTTGCATCTACTTCTGGGCACTACATTTTAAGAAAGAAATTGATAACCTGGGGCAGCTAGGTGGTGCATTGAGTAGAGCACCAGCCCTGAAGTCAGGAGGAGCCGAGTTCAAATCTGGTCTCAGACACTTAACGCTTCCTAGCTGTGTGACCCTGGGCAAGTCACTGAACCTCAATTGCCTCAGAAAAAAAAAAAGAAATTAATAACCTGGAGACTCTCTAAAGAGAAGTTGACCAGGATGATAAAGGGTCTTAAGTGCATGCCATATGATAACTGGATAAAGAAGAAGGGTTTTACCAGTTCCAATTGTTCAGTGAAGAAAACCATATACACCCAGAGAGAGATATGAAATGTGGACCACAACATAACATTTTCATGCTCTCTATTGATGTTTGCTTGCATTGTGTTTCCTTTCTCTGATTTTTTTCTTGTAGATATGATTTTTTTTGTACAACAATGATAAGTGTGGAAATATGTATACATATATTCGATTTGTCAAGTATTTTAATATAATTAACATGTAGTGGATTTCCTGCCATCTAGGGGAGGGGTGGGGACTAGGGGGGAAAAATTTGTAACAGAAAGCTTTGTAAGGGTTAATGTTGAAGAATTACCCATACATATGTTTTGCAAATAAAAAGTTTTAATAAAAAAATAGGATTTTAGCTTGGAAAAGACAGGAAGAGGCAGTAGCTGTCTTCAGGTACTTGGATGTAAGAGGAATTTGTTTTGCTTGAAGCTAGGAAGTAGAAGTAAGAGAAATAGGCAGAAATATTACTGGAAAATTTAGGCATGATGGGAAGAGAAACACCTTCAGAATTAGGGCTTCCTTGCACAGTCATGGGAAATAGTAGGTTTTCCCTTAGTAGAATTTTTTGAGTAAAGATTGAAATACCTCTTGTCAATTACATTATGGAGAAGATCTTTGTTCAGGAATGAACTGGACAAAATAACCTTAAAGTCCTTTCTGATTCTATGATTCTGAGTAATATACTTTTGTGTATTTCAATCTATGATTAATTTCATATTTGAAAGAATGCAGTTTAAAACAACATGGTATCATGCATATTAATTAAATATATGACAATTATTAATAAATTAAGACAACAGTCGCATGTGAAATTTTTATACTGCATTTTGTGTTTTGTAGACCTCATCTTCTCATGGTTATCTTCAGAACTCATACTAGGATATACAATGATACTCCGCTTAAATGGGCAAACATTGTCTTTTACTCAGACGAAAAATATTAGTGTAATTTTCAGAACTCCTATTAAGTAAAATAGGCCTGAAGTGAGGAAGATCCGAGTTCGATATTGGTCTCAGACACACAATGGCTGTTTGACCCTAAAAAAGTCACTAAATTCTGTTGACCTTGTTTGTATGTAAAATGGGGATGATAATAATAGTAGTACTGACTTTGAATGGTTGTTTTGAGCATCATATGAGATAATATTTGCCAGGCATTTACATAGAACCTTGCAACATAGTGGGCTCTATATAAACGTTAGTTGTTATCATCCTATTGTCTTTATTTGTTTCTATAGCTTCTACAATTTTTGTACTGTTCATCAAAAGTTAAAAATATGAAAAAAATGGATAAAATTTTTACATTACTGCCGTCAAGTTTTGGTGATAGTATGCATATTAACTTTTATATCTACTCATCCCATAACAATCAAGCTAATGGCTTTTGTTATTTTTTGACATTCAAAAAGGCACTGAGAATTCTAATTCTTTACTTTAGTGATCTGTGATTTCATACATCATCAGTCTTTCTCCTTTAAGTAAGAGAAAGCATACTGATCTTGGATTGCAGAGAATTCAGATTCTAGGTCTGTCACTATGTGATTTTGGGAAAGTCAATTCATACCTTTGAGCCTCAATTTCCTTAAGTATAAACTAGCCATTTCTTCTACCTCTAACATATTAAGGCTTCCTTCCTTACCTCATCTTGATTATTTTTTTCTTTTCTCCCCACCTATTTCATTCATTTTCTCTGACTTTCCCTATGACTTTGGACACTTCCCCAGGTATACTACGTATTTTTCTACTAGCTATAGCCATCTCTGGAAGCTTAAGTAGGATTAATGGATTCCAGATTCTAGATCAATTGCTTTAACCATATCATCACATTGAGAGTTAGTTCTTGGTAACTGAAAGATCACTCCCATATACTAATACAGAAAGAATAGAAAAACTGGTTAAGGCTCCTGAAGGTGTGAAGGAACTGGAAGACTGGAGACTTTCATTCACTTCAAACCTTAAACCAAATTAAATATTTACTTCAATGGTGTGGTTAATTTGCTTTAAAGGGTCAAATTAATTGTATGTAATTTTATTCCAAACTACCCAAACACACTTGACCATGTTATACCAATTTTCAAGGATAAGGAAATTACTGCAGTTTTTATTGGAGATTTTGATTCTTTTATTTTCCACTGCTACATCTGCTCAAAAAATGCAGTAAAGGAATTTACCACAGAGAGGGTAGCAAACAAAAAAAAATTACAATAACATTTCTACACATTGCTCAAGCCTTCTAAAGTTACAATCATGAGTTCATGCAGTGTTAACAACTGGTTTTCATTTTGTTCTATTTTATGAATTTAAATAGGAATTGATAGAATGAGCACATCTAATACTCAGCCTAAATCAGGGCCATGTTTCCAGAATACACTATTTCTAGTTGAAGGTTATATTTAATTGCTGATATTTATATAGTGGTTCAAGAGTTTCAGAGGACTTTACAAATGTTATCCTTTTTGATTATGTATAAAATATAGATTATGTTTAATTACAAAAGAAAAAAATTGGAATCAGTTAATAATTCTTTTGAGGCTATCATTTAGCAGTTAAAGAAATTGGAGCAAAAAGACTCATTGAACTGTCACTAATTGTAATACTTCTGTACTTTAGTGATTTATTTTTGAGGGTTGCTAAGTTTGAAATAAAATGTCATTCTCCACATAACATATATATATACAATACATATATATGTATATACATGTACACACATAGACACCCATGCCCCCATATACATTTATATAATTTGAGGATAGCCTGAAGGTAGATAAATTGGTATAGCTCTATAATATCTATAATAAATATTAGAAAAATACAGATTATAAATATGCTTTAATTTATAAATTATAAATTTATGAATTAAAATTATAAATATGAGGGAATGGGAGAGGAGAGATGGTTGATATATAAACTGTTCCAAGCCCTTGATTTTTATAGATGTAGATATAAAGTTATAGATCCCATCCCTAAACCCATATTTGAAACAAATTTGCCATAAGCCATAGCTTGCACTCAGTATGCATACATAGTACATGATCACCTTGACCACATAAGAACTATTGGATATAAACTTTAAGGGATGTAGAAGAAACTTAATAAATGTTCATAGTACTCAGCTTTGAAAGCTTTCAAGCTTATATACTGGACTATAGATATAGGAAACATCAATGAATAACGTGTTCTTTACTTTTTCATGGCTAAGAAGAGAGAGAATATGCATAGATGTGTGTATATTTAAAGGACACTAATTTCACAGACCTCTACACAGAGACCCAAAGTCATTCTGCCTAGCTGTATTATAGCAAATCAAGCATTTAGAGGAGCCTAACAAATCATATTCATCCTTACTAACTCATATAAGATATTTCAGCAAGAATACAGAATAGCTACCTTCATACTCAAGTAGCTGATGGCATGTTTCCTTCCAAGTAAATAAAACCATAGATTTAATATACTTTTATACTTAAAATGTTTATTTCATTAAGAAATAATACAGATTGGATGATTTGATCTAGATTGTGAGAATGATTTATTTTAATAGCCTTCACTAAATATGAATAATAGCAACTTATGTTTGCACAAAGAATCATGATATTCATTTTAGAGTTGGGAGAGTAGATTAAAATTGGGCAAAGTGAATTGGCAAAGTCATCATATAAATATCAGTGAAATATGACAATATATTTTTTATAAATAACCAAGATCTCATGTTTCCATAAATCCTGAGGCCATGATAGCAGAGAGTTTATACATTAAGCATTTGAATCCCTTTTTCCTGCTTAGTAGATGTTTTCCTTTAGTTTCTTTCAGCTGTCATTCAATTATTGCCCATTATTTTATTGGCTTAGCACTAAGCTCCCAGAACATCTTTTTTTCCTCAAAATCCTCTAACAAAATTAGTCAAACTAGTTGCTTAGATTTCATGTTTACTTTTACCATGAATTCTCCTTTTAACACAAAATAATAATCTTTTTCAAAAGTGAAATACAACTAAGTATTTAAAATGATTCCTTTGCAGCCCAGGGTCAAAAATCAGGGCAAAGAGCAAGAGTTCTAAAGTAAAAGTGAAGAATATAAAACTTAAAAGTAAAATGAGCAGAACAGAATCACATAAATTAGAATCTGTGCAGGTTATCCCTAGTTTTGATAAATATGATATACTTTATGATCACCAAAAATTATCCAAGCTGAATCCAAGAAACTATTTTGATTTTTATAAAGAATCTATGTTATCTGATTTATTTTATTTCAGAGGAAAGAACCATGGATTTGAAGTCACAGACCCTATCCATTTTCCTCCAAACGGAAATAGAAAGACAAAGGGAAGCACTATTTATAAGGATATTAATAAAATCAAAATATCACAGAGTTGAGGAAAAAGAGACTTTAAAACTCTTCTAGTGCAATCCTTTCATTTTTCCAGATGAAAAAGCTGAGACTCAAGGATGTGTATTAAACATCCTTAGAAATAGCATTTCCCCTTGACCTTCTATTTTTATTTGGAGAAAAATGGATACAAAGCTACTTCAGGTAAATTTCTTTCAGGAAAGTTATTTCCATTCTTTCATTTAATTGCCTTGTTGCTGCTGCTTTTCATTCAAAGCAAAATCTTTTTCTCTTAAAATGTGATTACATTGTTAAAAGTTCTGGCCTATGTTGATCAGACAGAATGCCTCTAGCATCATAATAGTTTACAAATGTGGTTACCATTATTGAAACTTGTAAAAAAAAAAAAAAAACTCCTATAGCTAAAGCAAAACACAACAAACTAAAAAACTTCTATAGTCTTACTTAATCAGTTCAGTACTTCTTAGAGGAGGAGGGGAAGACTCCATAATGCTGACTCCTTTAGCATATGAAATGATTAATGTAGTTATTTAATGTCAGTATAAAGTATACTTTTAATACATAAAAAACTTTCAGATAAGTATATTTGAGTAGACAGAGACAGAGCAACAGAGAGAGAGAGAGAGAGAGAGAGAATTGTCATTGTATTCATCATCTAATCTTATTAAATACTTAATTCAACTACCTTAACTTCCACATATACAGATACACAATTACATTAGGCAACAAAGTTTCCTCCAATAAAGCAAGACTACTTACATTATCACTAAAGAACAAAGAATAAGTAGAAGCGGAAAAGAAGAAATTTTAAATTTAAATATGACATAGCAGAAAATCCCAATACTTGCAGTTGGCCTAAAATGTAATTAGTTGCCACAAAAGGTAATAGATTACCCCTTACCTGAGGTTTTCAAATAGTCTAGATGGGATGTGTTGTACAGGGGACCTTTTTTCAAATGTGGATTTAACAAGATAGGTTGAGATTCCTTCCAACCCGAGACTATTCACTTAAAGACAAAAGATGAAAGCTAGATGTATATAAAATAGAAAATAGAATAATTGTAATTTTCTTCCCGATTTCTAATAGGATAAAACTGTTCATGAGAGGCAAATGATAAAGAAAAATAGGAAAGGCAAATGATGAAAAGTATTTAGGCCAGAATTATAAGGACTTAGTGAGATAACTAGCTTATTTACTTGTTGAATAAATGTATTCAATCCAGTAACCATAAATATTGCCATATGTAATTCAAATTCCCAAATAAATCTTACTTTCTAGACCTTTCAAAAATGTATTATCTGATTGGAAGATAGGTGGAAAAACTCTGGGAAGGAAGAAGCAGAGGGCAATAAAAAGAGGTGAAACTCAAAAATAACAATTATGTTTGATTTCATTTGAGTTTAGTTCTTCCTGCCCTAACATATAACATGATATTTCACAAAGAACATGTAATACTGTTTTGTAAAATAGCTAAAAGGTAAGAAGAATGAACTATAGGAAGTTCCTTTTTATGGAGAATCAATTTCTTACACCTGTTATTCCATATCTGCCATCAACAAAAGAGAATCTCCTGCTTTGAAAATGGGAAAGTTCATAAAGATTTTTATTCTTTTATTTATTTATTCTTAAATTTATTTATTCTTAAAGAATTGTAATCCAGAGGCAGCAAGTTGGTACCACTGCAGGGGCCCCAGTATAGGGTGGACCTGAGTTTAAATGTGGTCTCAGATATTTACTAGTTGTGTGATCCTGGACAAGTCACTTAACCCCAATAAGAAAGAGAGAGAGAGACAAAGAGAGAGAGAGAGTGAGAGAGAGAGAGACAGAGACAGAGACAGAGACAAAGAGAGACAGAGACAGAGAGAGAAGAAGGAGGGAGGGAGAGAGAGAGAGGGAGAGGAAGAGGAAAGTCGGAAAAGAGGAAGGAAGTGAAGGAAAAAAAGGAAAATATAATTCAACTACTCAAATATCTTCACTGTGGAGGCTAATGAGCCTTCTTCTAATTCAACCAGACCCCTTTTATATGGGGGAAAAAAAAAGATTTTTTCTTGCTCTTTCAGATAAGGGGAGGAGAAAGAAGAAGAAGTGGGAAAGGAAGAGTAGAGAGAAGATAAAGAGAAGGAAGAAGAGGAGAAGAAAGAAGAGGACAGAGAAAAACGAGAGGAAGGAGAAAAGGGGAGAAATAGAAAGGAAGAGGAAGAGGAGGAGAAACAACTATGGCCAAATACCCTTTATATTATTTCTCCCTATGTTAACCCACTAAAGACTTTATCATTGGAAATAAATTTTGGTCAACAAATTATCAACACATTTCACTTTATTAATAATAAAAATGTATCTAAGAATTGAAACAAATATTACAAACTAGCTATTATATTATTCAAAACTGATTCTCAAATGAGGCAAGTCTCAGATGATATTGCTGTGGCATACATAGTATGTAGAGAGCTAAAGGGATCAATATTATATACCAGATTATTTTTCATTTCTGTTCTAGACCTACTGAATAGGCTAACCCTATACTTCTGTTCGCTCCAAAGTTTGAACAGCTCTAGTCTATCAGCCTTTACTAGTGACATGACCTGAAGAATTCCAATGTTCTCTTCTTAGTAAGACTGTCAAATCCCTCCCAATAAATATAGACCTGAAAGAAAAGGAGTATGCATTTTTTTAAATACCTGTGATTTCATTAATGTAAGGAGTTCCTGGTAAGGAACTTCTTCTACGAATGCAATTTAGTATCATGATCCTTTAAGAGTTTAGACAACTCACCCAGGGTCACACAGCGTGAAAGTAGCAGGTGAGGACTTGAACACAGATCCTATTTGTCTTACTACAGGTAAAATAATGTGTTAAGGAAGAATAAAAATGATGGGTGGGCTTTGTTTCACATCACATATAAAAGGTAAAAAAAGGAAGGTGGGGGATCTATAATTTACTTTTTTAAAGATGTGATAAAACACGTTTTAAATCTTTTTTTTTGTTTTCATATTTTTATGAAGAGTGCAGATTTTTGAAAACCTAGGAGATTATCTAGTGATTCTAGTCCAATCTCAATTTGATCCATGACCCTGAGGATTAATTCTCATACTCTATTGACTGAGCTGGCCAGATGACTGATACTTTACAAATGAGGAAACAAAGGCTCAAAGATATAAATAAGATGACCTGCCTAAAGTAATACAGTTTGTCAGCACTTTGGTAGGAAGGCAGAATCCAACACTTTTGCATACAGTGGATGCTTAAAAATGCTGTTGGATTTTTCTTTTTGTTTTGTTTTGTTATTGACCAGTCAGGACTAACATATCTTCTACCTTAGAATTCTGAATACTTTTCACCATATCACACTGTATAGCATATATATATATATATATATATATATATATATATATATATATATATATGTGTGTGTGTGTGTGTGTGTGTGTGTGTGTGTATATATATATATAAAATATATATACACACACATATGCACACACACACATATATATGTGTGTGTGTTGTATATGTGAAAGTGCAGTCAAATACTAAGCATTTGTAATTAGCATAATAATTCAATTTAGCATAATAATTTTTAAAATTAAAGTGCATATTATATAGCTCTATAGAGAAAAGCCACAGCACATGATTACAAAATAGGATAATTATTATTCCTATTTCCCTACCTCTTTAGTCAGTCTATCAATATATGTCAAAAAGGAAGGAGCTGATAAAATTGAACACAATATATTCCCACAGCCAAAAGCCAGAGTTGCTTCTAGAAGTTCCTATTGGTTCTCTTTAAGCAGCAGAGCACAAAAAGGGTTTATGCCTATAAAATCTACACAATGTATCTAAATCTGATCCCAGTAAAATTTCACTTTAGCTGAAGTGAAAATGCAGAGGTAGCATTTATGAATAACAGCTGGAGAACATTAGTTCCCTGTCTCTCTCTCTTTTTTTTTTCTCCCTTGGGTTGAAAATTCTGCTGTTCAGACAGGAAGCAGTCATATACCACACACTGTATGATAGGAGAATTCTGGGATATAAGAACAAGTTGCGGAGGATGGGGAGGAGTGAATAGGAGTTTCACTAAAGAACTTGCAACTTACTCATTATAACTACCTCCCTCTTACTATATCTCACTTATAGTATTCAAATACAGTCTATATAATCTCTTTTTCCCCAAACTTTGGTTATGGAAAAATATAAAATTTACTTATGGCAAGAAAAGGCTTGTTAATTTTTTTCTTCAGTTTTTATAAGAAGATATTTACTATATTATGGGGCATAGGCAGCTTTCACCAAGATATGTGTTCTCTTCCCCTAACCATTTGCTCTCTAAAAAGTCAATTTTGAGCTTTCCATTAAAAAAAAGTCTAAAGTGACCCTCCAAAGGGGTAAAGAAAGCTATCTTTTCCTAAGACACTCTTGTCTTAAAAGAAGCAATATAAATAAACTTGAATTTTGTGGATATTTAGAAAATAAAAACTTTAATTAGAGGTGTATATATTAAAGTGCAGTCTTAGTAATCTGTTGAGAAGCAAAGTAGCATGACATATATATACACACACACATACACACACATATCGGTAGCTACAATGGAAGCAGACAAGTTAGGCATTTACCTAATAATATAGTCCTGGTTACAAGCTTCAGGATGTCTGCAAATTTATGTGTACTCAGTCTCAGTTTGTAATAGATTCTCCCTACAAGAAAGGGATGATGTAGAACTGACTTGCTTTGCCAGGCCAAGTTTACCAGAGACAGACCTAAAAAGCCTTTTGAAAGTTTGTAAACATACTCTGCGAACAAAATGAGGAGAGGATGCTTGTTGCTAATCTCTTATATGACCAATCATCATTTTTAAGGAGAAAAAAAATCCACACACACCCATTTTCCATTAAGTAGAGGAAGTTTTAAGTTTATCCCGATTTGCAAGTTTCCACTTGACAGGCAATATTTCTATGCAATCTCCATCCCTCCATAACAGATGGTCCGTTGCCAGTCTTGAGTCCTGAGAGAGCAGACAAAACATTCACACATTCTTCCTTTCACAGAACTGATAGTTGGTCTTTTTTTTTTTTTTTTTTAAGCCATCAGAATAAGAGGCAGTTAAACCAGAATGGAAACAATGTTCCTTTCAAAACTTCACCACTACAAAAGAGTTCAGCGAATTGTTCCACACAGACTTAGGAAGTTTTCACTACATTCTTAATAGCAAACAAAACCCGGTAAAATGTCAAGCAATCAGGGCATCAATTGCTGCCTGGGCCAAGCTGGGCCAAGCAGGAGGTTAGCAGAGCGTTCAGAAATAGCGCAGAGATAAAACTTCATAAATTCTAATGACAATTCAGGAAGTGCCTTAAGGAAAACCCGCTGTGACAGCTGTAAAGGTATGAATCATAAAAGAAGGAAAGAATTCCTCTGGGAACTCAACTAATTGCTCTCCTACCTCCCCTCCCCCGGTTTTTTCCCCATATATTTTTCCTGGTAAAGGAGAAAAGGTAACGTTCCCAAGTCCATTATGCGGCGAGCCAAATCAAAGAAAAAAAGGGCTGAACTTTCCATCCTGAGAAGGAAAGAGGAGGAAAAGAAAAAGCGGGGGGGGGGGGGGGGAGGGAAGGAGAGAGAGATCGAAGAGGCGGAGTGAGCTCAATTCCCATACAGTTAGTAGATGGATTAATCTCACTCACCCTCACTGCCGTACTGTTTGCCATTGTTCGCTCCCATTCTGCAGGCTTCATACTCTCTTTCTCCCCATACACACCATGTCTAACCAGCCAAATCTGGGCTCTTAGGCAACCAGGGGTTGAGAAAGCGAGCAAGTGAACCCTTCTATCCCGGAGGATTACTTTGACATACTTCAGAACCCTTAAACAAGAACCATCTCCTGGAGGGCAATGCGCCCCCCACCCCCACCCCTCCCGGCGCCAAATGGGCCTGATCTTTTCCTTCCAGCCCTTGCTTTTTTCCCTCTTTTTCTTTCTTTTTCTTTCTTTCTTTCTTTCTTTCTTTCTTTTCTTTTCTTTTCTTTTTTTTTTTTTTTTCAAGGAAGGTAACCAGAGGGGCCGCAGATCCACTTAATACTCCACACGCCGGATCAGGCAGTATTAGAGCAATCAGTAGATGCAGCTTTCAGCATCCCAGGACCAGGCAGGAAAGGGTATCCCCTCCGGGTCCCCATCCGCGCCCTAGTACTCCCGAGGGTGAAGAGAAGAGGAGATGTTGGGCTTCTTCAGTCCAAGCGCTCACAATCCACTTCTTCCTAAGGGAAAGTGCCGCTGCAAGCCACTTGTTGCTGGTTCCCAGAGAGGAGACCCGCGGCCCTACGCTGCTCTCCAGTGGCTCAGACTTTTGTTAGCACCAGGCGCCTCCTCTCTTTCTGTGTCAATCACAGCAGGAGCCCCGGCAAGGAGGGTGGCTGGAGGAGGGAGCCAAGCCTGGAGAGGCAGCCTTTTAAAGGAGCCGCGCGCTTACAGCTCTCTGCCTGGGCCAGAAGCTTGGACGCCCTCAACTTTTAACAGGACCCCACCCCCAGCCTTCACTCCGCCCCTTTGAAGGCCCTGCAACCTTTTGAGAAAAGGAATATTCTGACCGATTTTGCTTTATTATTATTTTGTGGTTCTAAAAAGGAACTAAAAAGAAGGTGAAATATATTTGAAATAATATACTTATTTATATGCAGTGTGCATTATATATTTCACCTGTGGATGGAATAGTTATCTCCTGGATCTTATGGATCAGTTATCTACCTTCCACTAGGCAGTCAGGAACCATTTATCTAACTTGTCCATATGTTCTCTGCAAATCTACAACGCGTTTAGATTTTGAACAGGAAGGGACATTAGAAATAACTCCACCTAGTTCTTGACTTTCCAGGTGTGGCATTTGAAGCTCATAGAAATAAAATGATGCAAAGATGCAATGGAAAGGCCCAGCTCCAGGCTTTAGGTTCCGATGTGGCTCTGATGCTAATCAGTAGGACTCAATCTAGATCATTTGACTCTGGAACCAGCACTCTTTCCTACACACATCGGAGGAGTCTATGGACAGAGCCAGTTTGATGCTGGGTCCGCAGTTGGCCTCACATAGAGCTGCCTCTTTCCCTTCTTCCACAGATCAGAGGAGGGGACGGGGCTTTCCTCTAGATAACTTAACATTTAAAATAAATATTTGTATGTCGATCTTATACAGTTTGTCACCACTTGATGACCTATTCTGAGAGTTTTTCTGTGGCTCCCCCATTTTTTAAGGAATGGGCATTTAAAGAAGAAAAGAAGATTGGGAGGTAGAATATAGAGAGAGTTCTGAGGGAATCATATGAGAGCCAAGGAAGTTCTCCCCCACCCTTCTAAAGTATGTTTCCTGGCTCTGAACTTTCAATAGCTTCCTAGCCAGGAAATACATTTCTTCCCCCTCTTTACTTAGAATTTTTTTCCCCTTGAAGTTTGCATTATCCTTTGTTTAATGTATGACAACTGATATTTAAAATTAACATGCAGTTTCCAGAGCTATAAAACTGCCAAATATTTCCAACATTAAAAAAAAAAAGCCTCCATGATCATTGGATTCAAATGTTGCTCAAATAAATCTGAAAAGTTTGGAATACTAAAATACCTATTTGTTGATCCAAGATAATGTATTTTAAATGTATGAAATAAATGGTCAATGGATTTCTTATTTTAGAGTTGCCCTTACATTGGGAAGCCCATGGTAAATATATTCATTTCAAGTTTCAAATTGTCAGGCAAAGATAGAGTTATATGCATTCCAGTGAAGATTCTAAAAGAACAAAAGGAGAATGATGTTTTAACCAGTTCTCACTTATTTTTTAAATGTTGGGGAAAAGTATGACATTTTATTTATTGTTTAGGGAATATTTTGCATTTAAATTATATATATATATATGCATATATATATTTATAGTATAAGATTATATGATCTTCTCAGCTCTAAAGCTGTAATGCTATGACCCAATTTTTGTAGTTTTCTTTAATTGAAAGAACATTTTCATTGTATTTTTATTGATCCGACACTACTTTTTATTCTAGTATTTATAGTAATTAATTCTCACTCAAAAACATTTATCAGCAATTGCCACAGACCTGGCAGTGAGATATACACCAGGCATACTAGCATTCCAAAAGGCAGTCACTGCCCTCAAGGAATTCCCATTGGACTCTAGAAGATAACATGTAAATAATTAGAAACATACAAGTTGTAAACAGTACATAGAAAATACTCTCAGGAGGGGGGGTACTGGAAACTGGGGAGAAAGGAGTGGACTGAGAAAGACCTCTTTAAGAAGTGGAGTAAGAACTGAATTTTGTAAGAAACTGGGGAAACTGAAGCAAAAATGAGGAAGGATAGCATTCCAGGCATTGGAAACAATCAGTGCAAGGAATGGAGATGGGAGATGAAATAATGTGTGAGAGGGACACAAATAGACCTGCATAGCTTAATTGGAGCATTGAGAAGAGTAAAATATAAAACTGGAAAGGTTGGAAGGGACCAAATAATGAGGAGCTTTCTATGCTGAATGTAAGACTATATTTGATCCTGGAGATTGTAGGTAATGATGTAGTTTGTCGAGGGGAAGGACAGTGAGAGATCAGACCTTCTCTTTAAGAGAATTTCTTTGGTAACAATGAAAGATAGATTAGACCCAGAGAGGGATTGGTTAGAAAACCATTAAGGAACTAAGGTAAGGTATAATTAAAGCCCAAATTAGGATATTTCTATGATTGTTATAGTTTATATTCTAAGAATAGATCATAGATTATAAACCTCTGAAGTGTATCAATGTTCTTTTCATCTTTTTAATCACCTTCAGTTCATAATACAGTTATTCACTCATAATAAAGTGCTAGGTGAAGGTTCTTGTGAGAGAAAAGGTGGCTACTAATTAAGGTAGTTAAGGAAACCTTTCTAGAAAAAGTGGCATTTGGGTTGTGCTTTAAAGGATGGGTAGAAATTCAGTAGACTAAGAGAAGGAAGAAATTTGGGGCTCAAAGAAAAGCAAAGGTGTAAAATCAAAGGAACACAAAGTACATTTTTGGGTGACAGAATAATCCAGTGAAATTGGAGTAGAAATAAACAGCTAATTTATTATGTGCCAAACACTGTGCTAATCGCTTTACAATTATCATTATCTCCTTTTATTTTCCTAACAACATTGGTAGGTAGTTGCTATTATTTGCTATTATTATTCCCATTTTATATATAAGGAAACTGAGACAAATAGAGGTTTTAGTGACTGGCCAATTCTCATAGTAAGTACCTGAAGCTGAATTTGAAATCAGGTTTTTTTGATATTGAGTTCTGCATTCCATACATTGAAGTTTAAGACTAGGATAATGATTATGAATAGCCTTGAAGGTAGACAAAGAAAAGAATTAAAATTTTACCCAGTAAACAATAGAGAATCTCTGAAGAAAAATTTTTGAGTCTGGTAGTGAGAAAAATAGATCTATAAGACACATAGTGATCTGATGCTCATCATTGGAAGCCAAAGACTATGAAAATGTAAAAAGAAAATTAGACTATCTTTGCTGTTTAATCGATTCAACTGGCTTGGATTACATTAGATGATTAACTATTCAGTATGGTCATTATAAGAAAATACATTACCATTTGTATTTTGACTACTTAAGGCTAATAATTTAAGTCAAAGACAAATTGTCCCTCTGTATAAAAAATAAAGTAGAGGAAGAAGTAGGTGAATTTCAGTAAATTTTAGAGCAATCCAATAATAATAACTTATTAACAATAGAGAAGAATTTATTTGATATTGGCAACTTTCCAAAGAATGGAAAAAGACAAAGCTAGTAGTATATCCAAAATCTTCAGGTGATATAAAGAAAGCATTTATTTTAGCTTAAAAACCCAGTCTTCTTAGGATCAATCTTTTTACTTAAATCCAAAATGTTCTGCCCAAACAGCTATCAATAATTGTTTTTTAATTTTACCTTTGTATTCCTCCTGTCCATTTTCTGGTTGAATATAAAACAATTAAAATGACTAGACAAGAGAGCATCTTAAGTAGCAAACAACATGCAAAGAAGCAGGGCTGGATAATAAAGGACATCCTGTAATTAGTTAGGCGATCTAAAATATCTTAGTTATACCACATATTTTAAAATAAATTATTTTTACATCCCTAGAAATATTTTTAATTTTCTTTCCTTGAAAACATTGCAAAAATTCCAAGACCTATTTGTATATGTTTGCATTTTTCTTATATACATTTAGCAATCTTCTAATTCCATCCCCTCAAAAAACCTTATATCCTTAAAATAGTCCTGTTTGCAAATATCTTAGTCTCTGAAATACTGAATACCAGAATACAGAGTAACTTTAGAAATTGTTTTATTTCCAATCCATTCTTGAAAAAAATTCCCTGCTGCAACATCTGCAACTAGTTGTTATCCAGCCTGTAGGGAAACTCCTCATATCGCCCAAGGGAGTTCAATCTACTTTTGGTTAGTTCCAGTTAATGGAATGTTTTACTTACACCAAATCTTAATTAGTGTATTTGTATTTTCTACCTTTTATACCTCTTTCTGCTCTTTGGGACAATCAACACTTCTTATATAGAAGCAGGGAAAGTTTTCAAAACCAATTTAAACACTGGAACCCTTTGAAATACATGTAGTTGCTAGTCAGAATAAAGTCACTTCAGGCTATAATAAGCAAGGCTTTATTTTATTTTAAAGGGAATAAATCCCTTATAAAATTCTCATGAGATATTAAATTTTGAAGAACTTGACTTTGACTTTGATTAGGTAGAAAGTCAGAATTAGAGAACCACCTCTTAGTCTGGGAAAAGATTGCATAATCCCACTTTTCTGCAAACTGACCAGTTTTCATATATGAATGTGAAATTCCTGTAAATTTCATTGATCAATCACAGCACTCAAAGGCAGCATGTACCATGTATAGAGTTGGCATAAGGAATAAGGAAGCACAGGATTCAAGCTCCACTGACAGCACTATTAGCTGTGAGATTCTGGACAAATTTTTAGTGTCTAAGACACCTCTCTAAGACTCTAAATTTCAGAAAAGATGTTGATCTTTATCACAGAATAATCTCACCAAGAATCCCCTATGTCAGTGAAGTCAGAGGTCAGGTTAAAGAAATGATCCATAAGTCAACAAGTATATATTAAGAACTTACCATGTGGCAGGATCTATTAATGACTAGAGACAAAAATGAAGTATAGTTTCTTCCCTCCAGGAGCTTACTCTGTATCTTTTTATTTTTTTCATAAGTAATTTTCTGGTGTACCACCCTATATTAAATGCACTCTAGAAAAAAAGGAAAAAAAATTAATTATGGACACAGAAGAGGTAGTATAGTCCTCTATTATTCTATCCAAGGAAGGAAGAATGATTTGTTATTTATTCCATGGGATAGGGATTGGTCAGTATAATTAATCGAGGTACAGATATTTTTTAAAAATTATTATTGGTCACATTATTTTTGACATATGCATATAATGTGTTAAATTTTCTCTCCATCACATCATAAAAAATCTTTCTACAGTTCTCTGAATTCCTTGTATTCATTTCAAATGCATCTTCTTATTTCAATCCATCAAGGATCCATTATTGGTATCTGTTCTCTTTTCATCCACATAGATTTCAACATTTCTATTACTTAAAGTCTGTAAAATTTACTGTGGTTCTCCAAATTCATCACTTTTCAGCCAATCCAGTGGTGAGCATCTTGTTCCTCCAACAATGGTAATATAAGCTACTGCCATTAATATTCATCTCTCCAACTTGATAGAAACTGTTAGGACTTGCTTTCTGAGATACCACCATGCCACAATAAGTGATTGCAGAAGTTTGTGAAAGCTCCCAAAGTTTAAAAATATATGAAGTCAGGGGATATTCCCTTCTTGATTGATTCAGAATCATGTAAATTCTTACTGAGTTTGTACTCATAACTGGCGACTCAAATTGCCTTTCTTCATGATCAAGAGAATGTCAGAATGTCTAATACACAGATGGTTTAGACTTAATTTATTAATTATTAATTAATAGAATAATTAGGAGAAAACACACACAAAAAAATAGAAAACTTTGGTCCCAAATTACTTAAACTATCTAAACTAATCAAAAAAACTAGTTATTTGTTAAATAATTCCTTCACTTGCTCTTGTATAGATAGTGGTTTAAAATGGGAGAGCAAGGAGAGACAAAATTTTTACTGTTCTTAATTTCCTCTTTAAATAACTAACCCCATGGCATTTCAGCTTCTAAGATGAATATGTCAACATTAATAGCAATGGAAATAAGTTTCTTTCCAGAACTTGACAAAAAAAAATACCAAACTCAAGAGTCAATCTGACTTGCAAACAAAATAGGACCACATTTTTTTGAGGGAGGGGCTACACAAATAAAGTTTAACTTGACCTTGCTCCATTTGGCATTGATGATTGACAGGCTGACAGAAGCAGCCTTAATGAAGCAGTAATCCCACTGAAGCCAGTCATTAGGCCTTCTTCTATCGGTCTGGTTTGTTAGCTGCTTAGTGTGTTAAGGAGCAGATCATTAACCACTGGTTTCTTTGGGAATACTGTAGACAAAACAAATCCTAGAATGAAACCCATGTTTGGAACAATTTAAGGTTGGAATCTCTGATAATGACAATTGAAAATTAGCTTTAAAAAAAAGAAAATCGAGCCAAGTTAGTGCGTGATTGAAATCTCTGCTTTTAATTTATTATAGGTTGCTATGATTATTTTTCTAGATATCATGACTTTGTTCTCAAAATTTGGACAGTATGCTTAAATGTCAGTTACTTTCACATTTTAGCATACTATAAGTTTTACATATTGAGGTGAATTATTGTTAATTTTATAATTATATTACAGTCCTTGGCAGCCATTATTTTCACTGATAAAGTTTAAAATGTACAACTTGCAAAGGGAGAAAACTCAGTATTTCAAAACAAAGGACAGACTTATTAGTAAAAATATGAAGTCATATTCTTGATAATGTATTTTCTTAATTCCAAGCCAGACCTGGAAAATAAATTTAAACCATTCCTCTGGAATCCCAGAGAGTAGTTTTATTTTAATTTTTTTTCATAATACTAGCTTTTTATTTTTCAAAATACATGCAAAGATAGTTTTCAATATTCACCCTTACAAAACTTTGTGTTCCAAATTTTTCTCCCTCTCCCTCCTCCTCCCTTAGATAGTAAATAATCCAATATGGGTTAACAATGTAATTCTTCTAGACATATTTCTACATTTATCATGTTGCACAAGAAAATTAGATCAAAAGGGAAAAAATGAGAAAAAAACAAGCAAGCAAACAACAATAACAACAACAAAGGTGAAAATACTTTGTGGTTATCTACATTCAGTCCTCTTTCTGGATGCAGATGGCTCTTTCCATCACAAGTCTATAGGAACTGGCTTGAGTCAACTCAATTTTTAAAAGAGCTAAGTCCATTACAATTGATCATCACATAATCCTTTTGTTGCTGTGTACAATGTTCCCTTAGTTCTACTCACTTGATTTAATATTACCAGAAAAATAGTTTTAGTCAGAAAAATAGTTATACTATTCTGTCTTGCTTTTAGATTACTTATGAGTAATGAGCTCTAAATATAGAAAGGGGCTCTCAAGCCAGGCATGATAAAGGGACCTAGTAACTAGTTACAATGAGATTACAGAGTACCTCTGTGAAAGCACCAGATGTAGGATCAGATGTGGTTTGGCAACTCCATCGCCCATATCTACTTCTGGGTCACAGTTCAAGGGCAGAGAGAATTTCGTTCTGTTTAGAAGACATGGGAGAGCATGTAATGTTTCAAGAGATCAGGGATGCTGAAGAACAGTATTGTTTCTGATTCCAAGGGAGCAAAGGTCATGAAAGCAGTATCAACTGCATTTTCAGAGGATACTTTCTGGATAAGGACCAGAGTATCAGGATTGCACTGACCACACCTCTCCCCACATCACACCACTTTGGAAGCACCAGAAACTTCAAAAACTAGCTCTGAAGACATGAGGATGAAAAAACCTGAAGCTTGAGACAGTATTTCTTCCTCTATATCCCATGCCAAGAACAGAGCCCAAATTCAATATAAAGTTACAAACCAAAAAATTAGGTGAAAAAATGAGCAGATAATAAAAAAGTTCCTGACTTCTATAGTGGCAGGGAAGATCAAGACACAAACTCAGAAGAAAACAATGAATTCAAAATAACTACAAGCAAAGCCTCAATGAAAAATCTAAATTTAGCACAAGCTCAATAAGAATTCATGAAGAAACTAAAAAATGATTTTCAAGATCAAATAAGAATGGCAGAGATAACATTAAAAACATGAAAGCAATGGAAGTAAATTATGAAAAGTTAACGCTTGGTGAAAGAGGTACAAAAATATAACACCTTCAATAGAAGAATTTGTCCAACGGATATTTAATGAAATAAAGGATGTTAAAGCATTCCCTGAGAAAAGAACAGAGCTGAATAGAAAATTTGACTTTCAGATAAAATACTTAAGAGCACAAAAAGGTAAACATGAAAGAGAAACCAAAGAAACTCTATAAAGTTAAGCTGTTTACCTTTCTATGTGGGACATGCATCTTTTAAGGTTAGAAAGGTTTCAGATCAATAAGCAGAGTTTGTTTTTTTTAATTAATTTCATTATTTTTCTGATTACATGTAATAATTTTTTTTAATTTTGAGGTCCAAATTCTTGCCTTTTCTCTCTCCCATCATACTTCCTTGAGAAGACAAGCAATTTGAGATAAATTATATATGTGAAGTCATGCAAAACATTTCCATCTTATGTTGAGAAAGAAGACGGTAAAGAAGGAAGAAAAAAATGAAGAAAGAAGGAGGGGATGAAGAGAGAAAGAGAGAGAGACAGACAGAAAGAGAGAGAGAAAGAGACAGACAGAAAGAGAGAGAAACAGAAAGAGAGAGAGAGAGAGAGAGAGAGAGAGAGAGAGGATAGGCAGGAAAGAAAGGAGGGAGGCAGGGAGGGAAAGAAGGATGAGGGAGAAATGGAGGAAGGAAGGTAGAAAGAAAGAAAGAAAGAAAGAAAGAAAGAAAGAAAGAAAGAAAGAAAGAAAGAAAGAAAGAAAGAAGGAAAGAGAGAGAGAGAGAGAGAAAGAAAGAAAGAAAGAAAGAAAGAAAGAAAGAAAGAAAGAAAGAAAGAGAGAAAGAAAGAAGAAAAGAAAAAGAAACAAAGGAAGGAAGAAAGAAAAAAGAAGAAAAGAAAAAGAAACAAAGTAGGAAGAAAAAAGAAGAAAAGAAAAAGAAACAAAGTAGGAAGAAAAAAGAAGAAAAGAAAAAGAAACAAAG